>VZRX01000030.1:105960-224207 GCA_013398075.1 Notiomystis cincta
GCTCCCCTTCCCCAAAAAAAAAAATTTTTAATTTTTAAAAAAAAAAAAAAAAAAAAAAAAAAAAAAAAAAAAAAGATGGAACTTTTTGTTTTTCTTACAGAAAGAGCAAAATATCAGAATATTTTACTTCACAAGCATTTAACAGTTTGCCATGAAAGTCACATGGGGATGACACAATCATCTCAACAGAACTGGTATAGTCAATTCAGCACTCCCAGAAGATATGCTGAAAAACTGTGGAGCTGAGAATCATAGTTACTTACTCCCTTGCCATGTTTTCTAGCTTGGTGACAGTTTGGAGCCTGAAAGACTCAAATTCCTGGGAACTTCAGGACCTACATCTTAGCAACCAGGAAATCTGATGTGCTTCTCCGGTACCTTCTCCATGAAGACACACTTAAGCCTGCAGAAAATGTTTCTGAAAGAGAAAGAAATTGTGATCTTCTGGCAGCAGCCACCTGCTGGGTGAAGGAAGCAGAGAGAAAAAGCAGGTCCTGCAAAGGATATCTCTTCAGTTTACAGTAAGTGAAACTCCAGAACCCACTTTAATCTGATCTAACCTGAATTAGGCTGCTGGGAAGACCAATGCAGTCTAACATCCTGAAAACTACAGCTTTATAGACTATGAAGTTAGTAAACACAGAATAGCATTTACTTTACTTGCCTGTTTTATCATTTTCTGTAATGTGGTATGGCTTTATTGCATTCTAAGGTTTCCCTGTGCTGGCTTTTCATTATAATGAAGTGAATCTATAATAAATTAACGGATTTTTTTTATTTTCTAATTTGTACCTTGAGTGTGTTAGATTTCCAGGAAGCCTTTTGGCTGATTTATTGTAGAAGCTAGAACTGTTTCTTACATTCAGAAAAGAGTGGAATGTGGGCTAACATCTTGCATGTGCATGCAGAGTAGAAAATTATTATGATTATAACAAATTATATATCTAGACAAAGTATTTCTCATTAATTAATTTAAATATGGAAAACTATACATTTAAATTCTGGGGGACATTTAGAGGAATAGAATATTGGCTCAAAATAGGCGTATTAAGAAATCTATTGCCCTATTTTATATATTTTTAAGAGAGTAAACTCATTAAATGTATTCCTTTTGTTGCAAAGTTCTGAAGCTTGCTTGAAGTTTTCATCGTTATTCTGATAACATAAAAATATTCTATGTATAAATGTAGTCTCAAGAAACAGCACATTGTACTCAATGAAAAGTCCATTCTTTCAGTCAACACAGATTGTTTAATCTCTACTGAAAGAAGATGGGAGACAAAAGTCTTTATTTTATCTTATGATTACTTTGCCTTAACTCCCTGCCCTAACAAAAAAATAAAATTCAGAAAGAGGCAAGGAAAAATAAGAGTGAGAATGAATCACCAAATGAGTTACCGCATAATCACTGATGGAAGAACAGAGACTGACAAAGGTAATAGCATTTCACTGTCTTCTTAAAAGAACCTGAAATTAACCGGTAAATACTAAACTAAACCCAAAAGATAAATCTATGATTAGAATTATAGCTACTGTTCCATAGAGAAATTTTAGTTTCTGCAGACAAACATTATATACAGTTGAAAGAAATATTACAGAATCTTATATACAATGCAGAAATAGCCAAATACTACTCAGAATGAGTATGACTGTCTCTTTTTAGGTAGCACCATGGTGTACAAGTTTGGCCTCACTGAAGTCAAAGGAATAACTTCTATTCTTAGTATCTATCCAAAATCCTTATGGGTGCTTTGACACCATGACTCAAATTATGGCTAAGCAGTTACTCACTCTTCCTTGAAGAGTTGTCACTCCTGTTAGCTGGGGATTCCTGTTCTCCCTAAACACAAACTCAGATTAATACCAAATTCATCAATTAGCTTTCCTGTCTGTTCTGAGATAGTTCAGCAAGCAGCAAGGCAGAGTAAAGAGATATTGCTTAACAAACCTGTCCAATTTCTGGGATCCAAAAGTCCTAGATACAGCTTTCTGGACATGGAATATTGCTTTCTGATAAACATCTCTATGTGGCTGCTAACTATCTACAGAAAAAATGCTGATTATTTGTCACCTATCAAAATAATCTATTTTGCTTCATGGATCCTTGGCTTCTTTACATCTGCCATGAGGGAGGATTGACCATTTGTTCTTGGTCTGTGACACTCTTAATTTCAATTGAATGTTGGGTTGTAATCATCATTGTCTTCTCAACATTAATATTTCCTAGAATAAGAACACTAAAGTAGCTCAGAACTTCCCTGTAAATTATCATGTACACTTTTATGATCAGTTATGCATGTTTACACCAGTCAGTTAATGATACACACAAATAACTGTCTATACCTGAAAACAACTACTTGAGTTTGTGAATACATTGTACTTTCCATTATGGACATGAATTTCCATTTTTACTCAGCAAATAATGTACCAAATGTATATGGGCAACAAGTTTAACATTTTCAGCATTTTGTGGGGGCAAGTTGCTTGTCCAACATGCACCATATTCTACTTGTCTCAAATATAATAATTCTCATTTTTTTTATTTACAATATGCTAATCCAATTTAGCACATGTCCTGAGAATTTTCAGAGTTTGAATATCAACTTGCCTAAACCATTCAGACTATTTTTCAAAAATTTTTTCATTCTTTCCAGTCAGTTCCATGTACTCTGTAGAAAAAAAAATATTTTTTAAACCTAAGCTCTTCAACTCTTGGGTTTCAATTTGAGTTTGTCTCTTCTGTAGCATTTCATCAAGTGGAAGCTTTTGCATTTGGTAATCAAATACAGTTTGAAGTTTAGCTTTTAGAAGTAAAAAAGTATTTCACCTAACATACAGACAAAAATATCCTGTGGATACCATGGTCTGCTAAGGGCAGAAGTGACTGGAAATTGCAAAAATCTCTTTTTGGAGCATTTTGGATGCACATCACCCTTGTTCCAACTTTCTCAATTACTCATTTAGCTTCAGTGAGTCTCCCTTAGGATCACACCCACTTGCTGACACATAGTTATATTTCATTTCACAATACCTCTGATATGACTCCTAGAATCCAGCTATGTCAGAAGGTCTAACTCACAGGCCAATTGTAAGAAATAATTGTGCTGAAAAAAAGTAAATATATGTAAATTATAACTGAAGAAGGTGCTTAGAGCCCTCTTTTCTGGCTCTCCTATGATTCATCTATGAGTGACTAACCCTCACAACTGATCTCACATAAATTTGTGCCCTGAAAAATTTAACAGGTTATTTATTTGCCTCTGCACACATTTTCTCCTTCCTCTTCATTGTCTTTTGCATTCCGACTCATTACATGTGGCAAGATATGGAATAAATACCATTTCAAGTGAAATAAATCAAACACATTTGAGATTTAAGAGCTTTTCATAGTGAAATGCTGAAACCATAAGCATTATGAATCAGGTATGTGCATCATGGAGCAGGTGTGCCAAGGTACACATGGAGCTGTTACATGGATGAAGGAAATATGTAACTCACTGATGTAACAGGGTAATTTTAATTCCATGTCACTGTTGGGCAAAGGCAGACTTTGACTTGTGATGGTAAGTACAGCCATTATTTCATGGAGTGCATGGTTCAGTACAACCTATGCTTCATTTAAACTTGATCTAAAGTCATAATAATGCTTTTTTTGGTTCATACGAATATGATATGTTCACGAAATTAAAATTAAGTTTTGTTGCTCTGTCAGTATGTTACATTATAACAGTATCAGTGACATAAGAACCCAAGAAAGTATGAAAAATATTCCATATTTCATACAGCCCAAATGAATATCCTTTCCCCACTAGGGTGCTTGTGTTGCCAATTCTCTGCTCTTTACAAAGGAGTACAACAAATTTTGGATGAAACTCAGATATCACAAATGCGATCCAAATTTTTCAAAACATTCTTGACAGCTTCAGGTTCATGATAAAAGTGTTGCTTTTTTTTTTTTTTTTTTTTTCTTTTTCCCTGTACTGAGCTCGTAGCATTATTTGGAATCCAGCTACAGGATCAGCCTCCAGCTTCCCAGTGAGAACTCTCTGTAGGTTTGAGGCAGGCAGGAGCTCTGAGCCTCCCAGGCTGACAGGAAAGAAAATTGTACTGCAGCACAGTCTAGAGATTAAGGAATAACTTTATCATGACTTTTTGCCCTTAGGACAATCAACTTTGATATGCAAATCCAACTTTAATTTGATGAGGTTTGGAACTACTGCTTATTGCAAACGGTAGGTAGTGCAATAGATTCCTGTACTTCCCTGCTTATTCCAAAAAGAGGAAAGGGAAAATAATGAGGTAGTTTAACAGGTAGCTATGATAGAAGATACATGCACATATTGCTCTCTGGGACTCTGATGGAAGAAAATATCATGTAAACTCAGCAAAGTCCTTATTTCATATCTAATGGGAGAAAATCTGTTTCTGACTTTTAAAACCATCAGTGGTTTCTTGTTGGATGCCCAGAGACACAGATTATATAGCACTAAAGAGAAGTAAAGAAATATTTAAGTAATTGCCTCATTTCACACATCAATTTCTGACATTCAGTATGCTTTTACTTTCTTAAAAGATGTAAGCTCAATAATTGTAAAATTAATTCCTTGTTTTGCTAGTATCCCATAAAACCCAGATCTCACTTAAATTTGTAGCTGTTACTTTACTGAAACAAGTTATAAAGCATTTGATATACTTTAAATCATGTGGTTTCACCACACAGGGCAAGTCCTGTCTGACCCACCTAATGGCCTTCTATGATGGAGTGATTACATCAGTGGATGAACCTCATGAAGTTCAACAAGGCTAAGTGTAACATCAGGGAAACAGCAGGAATCAACAGAGGCTGGGGTTGAACAGATCCAGAGCTGCCCTGCTGAGAGGTATTTGAGAGTGCTGGTGGCTGAGAGTCTGGACATGACCCAGCCATGGGCACTCACAGCCCAGGAAGCCAAACGTGTCCTGGGCTGCACCCAGAGCACCGTGGGCAGCAGGGCAGGGAGGGGATTCTGCCCCTCTGCTCTGCTCTGCTGAGAGCCCACCTGGAACACTGCATCCAGAGCTGGGGTCCTCAGCACAGGAAAGACATGGATCTGTTGGACCAAGTTCAGAGGAGGGTCACAAAGATGATCAGAGGGCTGGCGCATCTCTCTTGTGGGGAAAGGCTAAGAGTTGGGGTTGTGTTGTGTTTGAATCCAAGCCAAGCAGCCCCATGGAGCTGCTTGCCCCTGTCAGAAGGACTGGGGGGAGAATCAGAAGGGTAAAAGCTAGAGAATTTGTAGGTTGTGATATAGACAGTTTAATAAAGAAAACAAAAGCTGTGCACACAAGCAAAAAATTAATTCACCCGTTCCTGTGGGCAGGCAGATGTTCAGCCATCTCCAGGAGAGCAGGACCCCATCACATATAACAGAGACTTGGGAAGACAAACAGCATCACTTAAAATGTCTCTCCTCCCCTTCCTTTTTCTTCCCCCCACTTTGTATAATGAGATGATATCATCTGTTGTGGAATATCCCTTTGGTCAGTTTTGGTCACCTGTCCTGGCTGTGTCTCCTCCAGTCTCCCATAAAACCCAACTTTCTCACCAACGTGGCCATATGAAAAGCAGAAAAGGCCTTGGCTCTGTGTAAGCCCTGCTCAGCAAAACCAAAAACATCTCTGTGTTGTCAACCCTGTGTACAGCACAAATCCAAAATACATCCCTGTTCCAGCCACTGTGAAGAAAGTAAACTCTACCTGATTAAACCAGCACAGTTGTTAAGATTGGAGAAGATAAGGCTCAGAGGAGAGCTCATTACAGCTTTTCAGTACTTGAATGGAGCTTACAAGCAAGATGGGGACGTTTTTAGCAGGGCCTATTGCAATAAGATAAGGTATAATAATTTTAAATTAAAAGAAGGATGATTAAATTTTCAAAAGAAAGATTAAATATAAGGAAGAAATTTTTTACAATGAGGGGCTAAAACACTGGAACAGGTTGCCCAGATAGGTGATGGGTGCTCCCTTCCTGGAAGCATTGAAGACCAGGCTGGATGAGGTTCTGAGTAACCTGATCTAGTTGACAAAGTCCTTGATCATTGCAAGGGTGTTGGACTATATGCCCTTTAAAAGCACTTTTCAACCCAAATTATTCTATGATTCTGTGTATAGGATTATGACCTTTTTTCCCTATTACATGCACTTTCTATATTTTTCAAGACAAGAAAGAGAATGACATAGTAAAATTACTTTGATTCCCAGGAAATAGTCTCTTAGGTAGCTGCACTTACCACCATCCAAAACCTGTGTTAAACACAATGGAAAATTCTTTAATTCTGTGTTTATTTAGCTGCTTTTTCAATTACTAAGTGTGCATGGTTTAAGCAGAGGAAAATACAAAGCAAGATTCATTCTAATTTGTAATGAAAGGTTTCTCTGGGGTGCGAGTTAGACTGTGTATCTCCTCTGTTCCAGTCATGACCTACACTCATATGCACATGTGTCTTCTCTATTTGTCAAATTCCATTTTAAAACATCACATTTATTTAAGCAGAGGAGAAGTGGTGAAGTGTTACTCTTTGCACACAATAGCAATTCTGTGGTTCTATTACACAGCTGACAAAAGTACTATTGCCCTTTTTTTTTATGGATATGAAGAATCAGAACCTTCTTTACTACTACTGAAATTTCATAGAAATAAAAATGAAACTATTTCAGTGCAACACAAAATATCTGGAGAAAAAAACCCAAGAACTTCTATGTCCTTAACACTGGAAATTAAGAATCCATCCAAAGAAATGAGACAGGGAAATGATTATTAGAAACATATTCTGTGAAAAACAAATTAGAGCAAGTTATTATAGAGGAATCAATTTTCACATTGATCCCATCTTGGACAATATATCGAATCTGTCATTAGTTTGCTAAATAAAAGATCCTCAGCCAGTGCATTTCAGGGTTCTTTTGCAAAAAAAAGCCCGAAACACTAAAATGAAGACATAAAAATAATTCTGCCAAATACAATTCTTGTGCCACAGTGACTGGAGCAGTATACCAAGTTTGTAATTAGAAACATAAAAAGAAAGACTGTCCTGAGGGTGATTTGAGACTTTGCAAATATCTTGTGAGTGCTAAAATTCCATTTCTGAAGGGTAGGGAAGTATGTGCAGCTGATCAATATAACAGCTGAACATGGCTTGATTGTATGTCCAGATGGCTGTTGTAGGTTATGGTTTCCTTCTTATCTACACACTTACTCAAAAAATAGATGTGAAGGGGTGATTTTTGCCCAGCTATCACTCTGAGATAAAGTGGGGTGCTGCTAAAACATTCACCTGCATATGGGACAAGAGAAGCACTCAGAGGTCCCTTGGTTTGGTTTATTATTTATAGAAAGAGAGGAAAAAGAAGAGTTTAATGTGGGGAATATGATTAAGAACTATAAATGGATGTAATGAGGAGAGATATAAAATAGTCAGGACTTGTAAAAATGTCTTTTTTACAGTCTTGCAGGACAATTTCCAAAGGTCAATGGAGAAAATGTTAAATTACTTAATAGCTATCATCTGTAACTTGTGCCTTACAAGCATGAGGCAAAATTATTTTTCTTCCTAAAAATGGTACCAAGTCATTCAGTAAGAGTTACACGACAGTAGGAATTCATGCAAGAGTTAGCCTCTATATTTTAAAAGAATTCTGAATGTAATTTGTTTTGTTCCTACATCTACACACAATATAGTCTTAAAATTAATTCATCTTGATTGCCAACGTTTGATGATCTTCTGGGTATAAAGTTTGATACAAATACTCTGATATGTATTTTTTTCTTAATCACATCTATTTTTCAACCACTTGATTTATACGGTACACAAAGGGTGTATAGTCTTTGGGAGATTAAGAAGAAAAATTGGGCAGTCTCTAGGTCCATTTTTAGGTTTGTTTTGTATACAAGTGTATTTCCTCAAAAAGGTTGATAAAAATTGTAAGAGTTTGGAACTATGGTTAAACTACATTTTTTATTCTCAGATCTGTAAAGAATATCTGAAAGTATCAATGAATTCTTTCAGAAGCATGTGAAAGGGTAATTCTCTACTTTGAATTAATTAAAAAGAAACTTTGTATTTTTCAGAGAGAGGAAAAAATAATAAGAAAAATTTAAACCTAAGACATAAATAAAGTCAAAATCAGATTTTGAAAAAAAAATTAGAAATAATTTTAAGATAAAAATTGTTTACAAATCTCACGAATTAAAAACTAATTAGAAATGTTGCACCAGTGTTTCTGGGAAAGAAAAAGCAACCTCTAGCACAATACTTTCATTTAGGTGGAAAACACATCAAAGAGTTTGTGTTGAAAGGAAGAAAAGATAGCTAGTTGAAAGAAAAGAGTCAAAAAGAAGTGGTGTTCAGTAAAAATCAAGATTTTTCAGTGATCTTTCTTTTAATAACTTCATTTTCAACAAAGTTCACTTCTAACTGCTGTACGTGACTTTTCATCTATATTTACATTGTAGGTCAGACACCTCAAAATGATATTACTTTCAGAGCCATCTCCTGAAACCAGAGCAGTGCTATACTTTTATCCCTACACAGACAAATTCCAACCTGACTGGAACCACAGTATGTAGTCCTGAGAACTGACGTGGAATTGTGTCTTCAGCAAGACAGACATAGATGAAGAAAATTTTAAAATATTAATTTTAAAATGAAGCAGAAAGACTAAGAGAACAATCGA
The DNA here is from genome assembly GCA_013398075.1 of Notiomystis cincta. NCBI lineage: Eukaryota > Metazoa > Chordata > Aves > Passeriformes > Notiomystidae > Notiomystis > Notiomystis cincta. Next base: position 114,673 of record VZRX01000030.1, read on the forward strand.
CGTAAAGATTATTAAGTAAATGAAACCCCAAAAAGTAATAACAGTAGAGAAATAGATCAACTTACAGAGATCAACAGATTAATATGCAGCTGAAAAAAAGGAATGAAAACCTTTAACAAGTCCTAACAGTTAGTAGAATAATTGTCATATTTAATAAGGGTTTTCAGTAACCTAGCTAGTATAGACTAGAAATGTAGTAGCCAGTATGTGTGTAAGTAAAAGGTCCTCATTGAGTTTAGTTATCTCATCAATTTTGCTAAATGAACAAATGCTATTTTTGTACAAATATCTGCATAATTATTTAGGGTTTTTTTCATTAACAGTGTTTCTCTGTGGAATGGCAGGAAAGAAAGGTGAAAAAAGAAAGAAAATGGGAAATATGACTCAATAAGAAAGGTAAAGGTAGTTTTACTGGTTAAGCAAAGGTAAAACAACGATTTTCAATGGCAAAATATTTCAAGCATAGGCAAGGAATATTTGTGTCCAGAGTCAGAAAATTATTTAAGCTGGAAGAGAGAACTAGAGAACCCTCTGCTCAAAATAGGATCAGCTCTATGTTACTTTTCCTTAGAAGAGAGAAAATAGGCTAGGTGATTCTAGAGATTGAATGTCATTAGATCTAAAGCAAATTAAAGTAATGACAAAAAATTAAGGTGTTGGTGTGGAGACAAGATTAATAATTCCTGTTCATGGGGATGAGCTGTTGCTACATGCTCAGCAAAAGAGCTTCAAATAAAGGAGGATCCCATTTTAATTTCTTGGGTAAAAAGTGAAAGACACACTTTGTCTTGCAACTTCAAATTTCCAGTCAGTTCAGGTTTTCTAAAATTAAATTCAGCTTCAGAAATTCTACACTAATTTATTTAAATTACTAAATGCAAAACCAAAGTGAGTTTCCAGTCGTATTACATCAAAGCTTATTGTCAGGGAATGTTGAGATGAGTAAGAGAATAGTCAACCCACTTATTTGCCTTAAGATTTCTTTCCTTGTTTCACATCTTCCACTCTGCAGAAGATAACTAAACATTTTTTTTTTGCATTAGACACCTCTCTTTTATTATCAGATGTTATTTTAAGATTTGTTTTCTGAACTCTTTTTGCAACTGTACAAAGAGCTGGAAAAACATATTTGCCATTGTATCAAATTTGATATAAATAAATCCTGGCATAATCAAGGGACTGTTCTGAGCGTAAACGTGACAGTCACCCAGGGACCGCCTGATGACTCACGATCACTGAAGCTGCAGAGATGCACAGCTCAGTAGCTTATTTAAAGTTAATGTAGTTTCCCTGTCATTTTCATCAGGCCTGGCTGACAACTCCAAAAATAGTCCTTGGGAAAGAGTATACAAACCCAGAAGAGAAAAAGGAAAACACTGAAAATGGCCAGCATTACATGTTTGTGATGTAGTAACCAGGATGTGATAAACTAAAACTGTCACAGAGGAGAAGTGCCATTTGGAGTCAGATATTCCATGGGCATTGGCAAAGCCTAAAGCTTTCCTTAACTCAGTTGCACAGGCTTGTTAGCAGTGTATCACAGCTATTCACAGGGAATAGCTAGGATCTCTTAGCTTTATGTATAAGTCTCCAAAGTCTTTATGGGCCTTATGCTTTTCCTCTAAAACTGAACTACAAGAAAAGCTGAGAAATAGTAATTTTGATGTAGAAAGCACAGCTATACACCAGCAGGCTGCCAGTCATTTTCTAGTGTTGGGTTCCACCGTTTTTCTTATTTGTTTTTGTGGTTTTTTTTATAAATACCTTTGAAAAAATCCATGAACATTGGAATTTTTGTCTTTATTCATTACAAACACAAAAGTTTTCAATAGTTTTGTAATAATAAGCATGGTTTTTCTGAAATGCAAAACCTATTTCTGATGCCATTAGCTTTTACTGTTCAGCTAGGATATTTCGGTGTGCTTAGGAAAGTGTAGAGAATGTTGAAGCTGTTTAAAAAGAAAAAAAATAGTACTGGAGTGCATCACAGTATCTTGGTCAACTTTTTGTTATTAAATTATCTTGAAAGCTGTGATAAGCAAATATCGTCTTAACATGGGCTATTTACTATGCGTTTAATGGCAATTTAAATAAAAACAAGAGGAGTCATCTGTGAAATTTACAATTTAAAAGTTAAGATTACTAAGAATTTAATGTAATCTAAGTGATTAAATTGCATACTTACCTGTTTTCACTAGACACCTTATATTTGAATTCATATGTTAGCACATGTTATACCCCAAAACTATGAACAATATTTTGTGAATTCCTAAACCACAAATGCAAAAAATCTGAAGAATTCACGCTCAGGACAAGGTGTTATTTTCAACACTTGTTATTCAAAATTGTCTCAGAAAATTGATCCAGAAGCAATTGAAACACAGGTCTCTAAGGGACTGTTCAATACTACTTATCATAGCTGACATGTGAACTTGTTTTCCTTCAAAAATGGTTTCTTTCACACAGTACATATTAAATCAGCCTTATTTCTTTGCTGGAAAAACTGCAGGAGATAACATAAAAACAAAATATAGCACAAGTGTGGCCAAATACTTATTAGAAGAGGAAAAAATGTGGTACATACCATGGAAGTATGTTTTGAGATAGCCTGTTCTATGTCTAGATTTGAGAACATGCTAAGTATTATACTGCATTGTTTACCTTGATAGGTTTTGCAGTTCTTGCCTGCAGATCTGTGAAACAATCAGATTTATTTAGGCACAAAAAATTTTGTTAGCTAGATACTTGTGACATTTCTAGAAGAAAAGTGCTTTTTCTGTGAAAAAGAGATTATTAATAAAATGACATTATTACAACTCGGAGAAATTATATTCTTTTACATAGAGTGGAAGCATAACATGCCTTTCATGTGCACTTATTACATTTTTACACTCATTTACACTTTTAATGTGCAAGTGCAAAATGCTAAAAGTAGGCAAAGTTTTTGTTTAAGCTCTTGCCAACTGCCAAATTATTAAAATTGAAAGAAAATCAAGCAAAGCTGAGAGCTTACTTAATAATTACATATTCTTGAATTTTAATCTAAACTATGCTTCCACTATAAGCTGGTCCTGAGAAATCATTGACTCTGAACAGCAGAAAAAACATGAAAGCAACTAAGCAGGAAGACAAAGTATACTAATTTACCAAGGAAAAATATGGTCATTAAAACTATTATGGGATATGCTGTTTAACAACTACTGGGGTCGCCTTTCTTCATAGATTTGCTTTCAGTTTAATGATTCAGTAACTCCACAACGAGTCTTTCATACCAGCTTGATGGATTACAAAGCATATTTCATACCACTAAATCCATGCAAAAAGGCTTTAAAGGATCCATTTGGGCAGCTCAACATAATTTTCAGCCTTTTGAGAGGGCTTATTTTGCTAAACATAGTCTTGCAGCTTTATGAGAGTGATCTAGCCCTTCTGTTTCTGTCAGAATTCTCCATTTTCCACAAAGCCATGAAGAAATCTGATACAATGTGTTTTAAATTTGGCATCACTCAATAACCTAAAAAAGACTGACTCTTTCTGGATGTGACAATCTGGTCTGTCCTCAGCTGTTGTCAAGAAGATTGCTAAATTTTGTTCCATCTGCAATCGTCATTCTTTTGACAGAAATATTAGCTAAAAATGTGGTGTCCATTTTCTCATCATACACTGAAGGCTTTTTATTTGAAAATTGTCATTAATTGCTTTGCCATCATTATAACTATGTGCTTTATTTTACTTTTTAGTGTGACAGCCAGGAGTCAGACAATTGTCACTGATGAGAGCACTAGCAGATGGAAATGAGACCTTTAAGAGAAAGTGAATTACTATCAGAAAGGGTGATGGTACAAATAGAAAGTTCCCTTCCAGAATAATAATGTACACATTATTACAAGCAGGATATATGGAATAAAAACAAAACAAACCCAAAAAACTATGGCACATAGTAAAGCATCAGGGGGAGTTAAGGAGTCATGATGAGTCAGTTCCAAATGCAAAAAATAGTTTGGTACCAGTACAAAAAGATAAAGAATTTTTTTTCCTGTGGTAAGTAGTCATCTAGATTTCAGTAATGGAACTTATGAATGCTTGTCTTTAGCACAGAAACCAGAATACATAATTTACAAGACAAGAAAATGAATGCTTTCTCCAAGCCATGTTGTAAGTATCAACTTTTCTAGTATGTTCATTAAGATGGTTTCATTGTGAAATTGTATCTTGAGAGACACTGTGAAGTTCATGCAACTGCATTTCAAAGAACACAAGAACAGATTTCTGAGCAGGAACCTTATTTTGAAACAAGAGTCAGGCAAACACAGTGGCATTGACTTTCACAGACATTTACAATGATGCCACAAAGTTTTTATCAATAGGCTGTATTAATAACTATAGGAAAATACAGTACAAACACACAAAAGGTATAAAAGTACTCCATTGAAGGAATGAGTTTATTTTGCTCTGCTTTCTGGAGATATACTTCAGATTTACTTCTGTGAGGTAACTTAGTGCTCTCTGATTCTTTGTAGATTAAAATTGCCCTATTTTAAAAATGTTTTCCTGATTTCTGTCCAGATAGTTGAAATTGTGGGTCTTATTTTTCACAACCCTTTTGTGATGGTTTTATTTTGTATGATGGAGTTAATTCTCTTCACAGTAAGTGGGATGGGGCTGTATTCTGGATTTGTGCTGGGAAGTATTGGTGACACAGGAATGTTTTCTTTACTACTCAGCAGCATTTACTCAGAGTCAAGGTCTGTTCTGCTTCTCACCCCACTCCAGCAGAGAGGAGGCTGGGAGTGTACATGGAGCTGGGACAGGTTACAGACAGGACAGCTGATGTCAATTGACCTAAGGAATGCCCTATCACATATGGCAGAAGGCTCTCTCCATGGGGGCAGCTGCTGGGGCATTGATTGTTTAGTTCTGAGCAATTGTTTTTGAAAGCATCATTTGCCTTTCTTCAGGTTCGATTTCTCACCTTTTCCTTTTCATTACAATGTATTACTATGTTTTTGCTTTCAATTTTTAAACTGTCTTTATCTCAACTCCTGAGTTTTCTCACTTTCACCTTTCTGATTCCTATTATGGGGATCCAAAGTTGGATATTGGATAGGCTAACTGGAAGGATGAAACCAGTTCAACAGCCTAAACAACAGCATTATCAGTCAAGCTTATCCACAAGATGTTTTAGTCTGCTGGGAATAAACAGGTTTCAAAATCATAAGACCTCACTGCAACATAAAGTCCAGGAGCCCTGACTGAGTACAAAAATCATTAAAAGACTAAACAGTCTCTGTTCTATATTCTCTGTGCTGGTGACAAGGACAATTATAGGTCACCACTGGTTTCTTTTCATCAGAAGTGCAGCCTACTTTAAGGAAAGATGAAAAGTATCTTGTTGCTCAGTATTACTGGTCAATATCTTAGAGAAAAGTAATAAAGCACGTGTTAAACAAGCATGAAATTTCATGGTATTAAAGAATTGATAAAGAAGTACTGTATTCAGAATGAAAAAAAAAAAATTAAGTAGCATTTATCAATACATGAGCCATGCACTAAGAAATCTTTTCTTGGCCTGAAAGTCCTTGGACTTTCAGCCTTACTGTTTGTTTAGAGATACTGGAGGTTTCGAAATCACAGTCATTTCTAATGAAAAAGAAATTATTTCTCTAGCTGAGAAACAGGCAAAAGAAAAACATACTTTACTTAACTAGCAAGGAGATGTGGTATTTCAGCAGTTATTCAGATGAGTAATTTGATATCATGTGAGGAAAGGCATGATAGATTATAATTTCAAATTACCATCACTAATTATTATCACTAAGAAAACCTTGCCATGGAGAGAATGGTTTTCTTAGTGGAACCATATAATTCAGCATTTATATGTACACTGTGTTGACCAAAACTTTTTCTTCTTAATGTCCACATAAGGCTTTGTTCCTTCTCAGTGCTAAAAACAACCTTAGTCCTAAAGCTTCAATAGGTAGGGCAAAAGAAAGACTTCATTCTTATCTTTGTAAAAGCAAGGGCAGGCTGAATTGAGAGTTTGTGAAACTCCTAGATTGCTCTGTTCCATTAGGACAAGTAAAATAATCCAAGCAACAGACTCGATAAACAAAAATGTTGTGTTTATACTAGAAATACATTGGACTGAGAGAGTCTCACTCTGATTATTTAACTCCTGTGATTTCCTGTTTTGCACAGTCAGCAAGTGAGCTAGAACTCCTTATGATTATAAGACAACTATAGCACAAGGCAGATGCTGTGTGGTAAGTCCAGAAATGAATATCACACAAATACATTGGTGGGAAAAAAAGCCACCTTGGACTAATGCACAAGACAACTTCCTTTAGTGATATAGTTTGATTTTATTTTAGTTGTGAGCATATTTAAGGGTTCTTTGTCACCTATTTTTATTCACCCACAATGCAGTGGGGAACTGTGTAAGCGTAGAGGATTGGGCAGAGCTACTAAATGTGTGTCAGAGCCATGCCAAGCCTGTCTCAGAAGGGGTGATTTGTACACAGTATTCCTTTCCACTGAAGGATGGATTTGGAAGGAAAAGGGGGTTTGTGATTGTCATAGGTTTCCACATTCAATTAATTTATGCAGGAAATATCTTTCACTTTGTGTCCAAACTGAAAATTTAATGGCACATTCCCAGTCTCCTTCCTTCTTTTAGGTTCAATATTTCCAAACCTTGTATCAGTTCCAAGCACCATTGCACAAGGAACATCTTGTAGACCTACAGAAAAATGGCACAGCATAAATAACAGACTCAGGAATATGTCAGCAGTCATCTTTGTAGAAACTATCATACAGAATATGATATCATCAAGCTCAAGTTGTTTTACTGACATGCATTTCAACACAGTGCATTATCCTAGAATATTTAAATCAAACATGCAAGTCTCAGGCAATGGAAAAGAAGGATTTGAAAAAAAAAAAAAAAGAAGCAAAACCAAAGCATGCATTTTAAAAGCCTGAAAAAAAAAAAATCACAAATCCAGATACAATTCAGCTGCAATTTCCAATTGTGTCTACATTACTCATTTTCCCTCATTAAGTGTTACTAACTTCAATGGTAATTTACTTTGGCTTAGGAGACTGTAGATACCAAATTATTTTGGGGCATATTCTGGATAATTGGATTAATATGGATTCGAAATCCACTGTCACAAAGGTACTTAAGCAACTTATACTGTAGCAGAAATATTGGTACCTGAATAAGCAACTGTAATTAGTATTTCAATTACATTGTGTTCCCTGATTAATTACAGATTTAAAAAAAAGCCATGTTTCCTGAAATGAAAGATCAAGCTCTTGTAGGAGAAAACTGCCCACAGAGAAGTCAGCATTAAGTTTTCAGACAAGTCTTCACATCCTGCTGTGCTAAATTTCTCATAAATCCATGACCATCACTTCAATAGTTTGTCTAATACTTTCCTGTGACACACCCCCAAAATAACAAGTAGAGAGAATACAATTTGTGCCAGAAGTCTGATGGATATTCTGTTAAAGGATACATATTATCTCCAGGTTCATCCAAATTTATTAAGTTGCAGTCTGTAACCATAAGACTGTTTCATGGAACCTTTGTTTTATGGCAATAAAGAAAAAGACATTAGTGCTCTTTTACAAGAAATAAGAGAGATGGAGTCATTAGTATTTGTACAGCAACCTAGTCAACCCAGTGATTTAGTAACAAGTTTTCATACGCTTTAATTATAAAGCTCACAGAAATATCACATTACCTGAAAACTAAAAGACATATTTCCTCCTAAAGTAGGCCTACAGAGAGCTATTTCCATGGATAATTTGACCCTAAATTCTCAGCTGCACTGACTATGACAAGCTGCCTAATTCACACAATTATTTTAAATTAATGGCTATCTGTTTACAAAACAAAAGAAAGGGCTGGAAGAATTTTCATGAGGACAATTGCCATCCAGGAAAACCAGAACAGGCATTCAAACCCCACCCAACTGCTTAGATCTTTATGCAATTCCAGCAGGCCTGCAGGAGCTGAAGGGATGCCAGAAGATGTACCATGCACATCTTTGCTTCAGGAGGGAAAAGGAAGAGATTTGTTGTGTGAAAGAGCTGAAAGAGGAGCTTGGGTAATGTCTTAAAGCTCAAGGGAGACAGAGGCAAGCAAGGGAACATCTGAAGAACTCGAGTTCTTCCTGAACTCAGGGATCATAGTGAAGACTAAGTTATGCATAGGACACATCCTTTTATTTGATTAGTCTCTCAAAAAATTTTTGGTCTTTTAAGTGTATCTTTATTATGTTTTTATAGCCTGTTCTGACCACAGGGCTTGCAGATAGGTACCAGTTTAGCTTTTACCTGATAGATGAGAAAATCCATGCTGAGAACAGTTCAGATAAGGGCAGAACAAGGTACCAACTGCAAGGTCAGTTACTGAAATACTGAAAAAGGGAAGATACCACTGGATTTCACAGCACTGACTGGTAAAAATCTCAGATTTTCAATTTAATGGGAGTTATCAAACAGAGATACATAATTGCATTGCTATAATAACAAAGGAGACAATGAAAATTGAATAGTGTTACTTATATTTTTCAAACATTAAAAATATTTTTTTTATGAAAAATAAAATGTCCTGGTTAGTCTAGGCACTTATGTGACAAATAGATAATGAAGATATATTTAAATACTAATATACCCATAAAACTGAAAAAATGCTTGATATTCTTGGTTCTTGAGGAAGCTGAAGTTCAATCTTCCTCCTGGTTTGCTTTTTATTCAGAATGCCTTTCTAGGACTCCAACAACAATCAGTTGTACAAACTTTGACAACTCTACATTTGCTAATCTCAGCAACTGTAAAAACATATCTGTTCTAAATTAGAAAAGAAATTAATGCAGAATAATATTGTAAAGTAATTGAAAAATTATAAATAATGAGATTGAAACAGTGCTCAGTGTATTTCATGTTGCCTTACATTTAAACTGCATTTAAACTAAAATAGTTTAAAACATTTACTCTGTCTTTATATTTCTGTAATTATATATACATTTAAATTTTTGGTTTTGCTTTTGCTTCTTTTTTTAATTCACCACAGCTACCAAAATCTTCTTAAAGAGACAAGAGCTGACACTTAAGGTCTGAGTATGTTATAGGTGTCGTAGTTCACGCTGGATGCAAAATTAAACCAAATATTTGCACTGCCATATTCTATTGTCATTTTTAGAGTTCTGCAAATCCACACAAAACTACAGAAAGGTAAGAGATATGAAAGTCAGCACTTGCAAAGGTTTTACATTCTCCAAGCAGATTTTCCAACCTCAATATATCTATACCTAAAAAAGACTGTCTGTGTGACCCTGACCCTTCTATCAAGGCTTTTGAAGCATATGGAAGAAGGCATGTCATGTCACAGTACCCCTGCACAGCCCCAATATTTCCTGTACTCAGCCCCTCCTCTGCCCTCTTTGATGAGAATCAACTTCACCATGGACACCCATCATTTGACTGGAAACATTCAACTCTACATTTAAGACTGAGCAGGTTTTGGTTGTCACTTCCCCAATGTGGTGGTGCAGAGTGAAGTCAATTTGCTGCTGGGAATGAAGTCAATTAGATGCTGTGAGTGGGGAGTTGCATGCACTAGGGCTTTATTGAGGGCAAAGCCTACATAGGCTGCTGTGACAGACCAGTTTTTCCATGCAGGATTCTAAGGAAGATGAGAAGGGCATTTAGCTCATTATTCATATCAAAAGCCTAAATCTAGTTTTGTGCTATTAAGTTTCAGCACTTATTTACAGCTTCAAGTTTTGGCATCAGAGAATTGGCTATATTTAGACAAGACAATCCATACAATGTGCAGAAGTGTTGGCAAATTTTGATTTTTTTTTATGCTTTTATGCTGTACCATGATCATGGAAAGTTTTCTAGCACTGATAACTATATTACTGCTGAATTTCTTCTACACTGTGTGGATTTGTGTACTCTAGAATGTAACAAAAAAGGAGGAAATGAGTACTGCCATAACACTATCAGTACAGCCAAAATCTAATTTCCTATACTTCTTTTTCTAATGAAAGGACACAGAAAAACACCACAGTAAATCCAGCATGAGGAATTTTCAAAGGCATTCTGACCATCGAAAGAATCCCTTTACCTGACAACTTTTGTTTATACCCACATTTCCTTGAAAAAAGTCTCTTTCTACTTCCTGCCAACTTCATTCCAAGCACTCATCTGGGATCTGGTAAAAGAAAGCGCTACAGGTTCTAAATTAAACTTGCTCTATAGCTGTTCATGAATATCTAAAAAATACTTGCATGCATGTTTAATGTTGCCACATATCTCCACTATGTCATACTTACAATTCTCAGTGATAAAGTGTGTTATAAATATTTTCTAGTTCAATAATGTAAACAAAGCTTAAATTATTTTCAGATAAATGGACTCTGAGGTGGGCCCAGGGTAGAAACCATTCCTATGAAATTTCTGAAGGAGTCCCTTGTATTCTCCAGTGTTGGAGTTATGCGGCAGAATAGAATTATTTTGTAAAGGATTTCTGCTATCTAGGTTGAACTATATTGAACACTTCAAGGCACCTATAATACCTGAAAACTATAGATAAACCATTTCACTGATTATATGTTTGTTCTGCAGTACCTGCAAGATATAAATAAGGGCTGTTCAAAATCCCTGTCTAAATTATTGGATGTAAAATTGATTTCAGCTAAAGAATTTTTCCCCTTTTGTTCTGTCAAGGTTGCTATTATTTCTTTGTGAGATTTTTTCTTTTGAAGCTGAAGGAAAACCAAGAAGTGTCAGCACAAATACCAAATATTTCTACTAGGTTTGATTTCTCTAGTGCTTCATCATAATAACTGTTTTGTTTGCCCTCATTTACACCCCTTGCTATGAATGACCTTCCCCACTGCTTTGCTTCTCCTGAGAGCATTTTACAGTTGCTGTGATTTAGCTGCTCTCTTCTATTCTCACTGAAGAAGTGATCAAAGCACAACATCTGAAATGCTTTTGGAAACTATCACAAACAAAATGAGGGAGAAGACAGTCATACCAAATTTCACATTTCATGTGTTTGCCTAGGCATTGTTTTTCTTTCAAACTTTTGCACAAATAGAACATATGGGACAACATTGTGGACAACATATGCATTTTGAGCCAGTCCCCAAACCCAGGCTGTTAGAACAGTACAGGTTTCATCATCCGAAATGCAGTGGTGTAGGCTGCCAGTGCACTCCTACATTCATCGTTTTTGGGGGCTGCTTGCTGAGTTGGCTGCTTTCCTTCCCAGGAATATGGGTTCATGGAATATGAACCCTCTGTTATTTCTTTAAAAAAACAAGTGGTATGCAACAACACTGCAAAATTATGCAAATTACCTTGTCACACATATTAGACTGACAGTTCTAGAGACTGGAAATTGCCAAAAGATTTCTAGCTCTAGGCAGACAATGCCATTACAGTATGGCTTAGAGCCATATGACCCTGATAAGAACTCACTTTCTTTAGACTACCACTTTCACAGACTGTTATTTCAAATAGATCTGCTCAGCTTTGAGGGTTTTATTCGGTTTGGTTTGGTTTTTCCTTTGTCTACATATGGTATGCAGTGTTTAGACTTGTAGGCAATGGCATGAAAAACAGTCTAAATTAACTAGAAGCAATGTACCATTAAAATTGTCAGACTGAGCTGCAGGTCATGGCACAGATGGGCTGCCAAATATTTGTCACAACATGTGGTCAATCACTAGCATGTATTTCAGGCCGAACTGTTAGTGAATCAAAATAACCAGACAAGTTATTTCAGAGACCCGAATTAAATAATATTAATTCCCTTCAGGTAGAAGATATAACCTCAGGCTAACCTCATTCTTATGTTGTATACAAAAAAATCCCCTGTTATTCAACTTAAAACAATCCCTTCTATTTCAAAGCCTCTTCATGTTTTCCAAAGAGTAGGGGTATGTGTATTCCATAGCTTTAAGGAAAATTAGACATTTTGAAATATTAGATAAGAGAATCAATCACATCATAGTTACAATTCTACAGAGACCTGATTTTGACATTTTATTTTGTCCTCTTTACTGAGGAGGGAAGACAGGTCTGTAAATGAACAGAAGAATATACCTGTGGGTCTCAACCTGTGTGTTGGGCAATGGTAGAAAAAAGCAAAGTATTCTCATGAAAAAATGTTTTCTATAAAATGTTCTCTAGTGATATTTCACAGCAGCACAATATTTGGGAAAAGATGCTGCAAAAATTGTGCTCATAATTACATTTATTGAAGACATGAATATTTGTCATACAATTCCAGTTTGGAAGTTTTTGTGGAATAAGTGAATCTATATATCTATGATCTAGAACTCTATCTATATCATCTCTATCTATCTCTATCTGTATAAAAGTAAGCCAATCACTCTGATACAGCAATGTAAGCTTTAGCATCTCAGATAAGATTTAGCATTCAGGCTGGGTCAGCCTCAGTGTTATGAGGTTCATCAAGGCCAAGTGTCAGGTTTTGCACTTGGGTCACAACAAATACACCACAGGCTGGGGGTGGAGTCTTTGGAAAGTGCCCAGGAGAAAAGGGCCTGAAGATGCTGGTGACAGCAGCTGACCATGAGCCAGTGTGTGCCCAGGTGGCCAAGAAGGCCAATGGCACCTGGCCTGTGTCAGCAATGGTGTGGCCAGCAGGACCGGGGCTGGGATTGTCCCCCTGTGCTCAGCACTGGTGAGGCTGCACCTCAAATCCTGTGTCCAGTTCTGGGCCCCTCACAATGAGAAAGACATTGAAGGGCTGAAGAATGTCCAGAGAAGGGCAATGGAGCTGGGGAAGGATCTAGAGAAGCCTTAGAAGGAGCAGCTGATGGATTTGGGGTTCTTTAGCCTGGAGAAGAGGATGCTCAGGGAAGACCTTATCGCTGTCTACAACTACCAGAAAGGAGGTAGGAGCCTGGTGGAGATTGGTCTCCCAGGCAACAAGTGACAGAATGAGAGGACATGGCCTCAAACTGCACCAAGAGAGGTTCAGGTGGGACATTATGAAGAATTTCTTCACAGAAAGCATTGTCAAGCATTGGAATGGGCTGCCCAGGGAGTAGATGGAGTCACCATCCTTGGAGGTGTTCAAGAAAAGATGAGGTGTGTGTGAGTGCTGTGGTCATTGACAAGGTCATTAAGGGTCAAAGCTTGGATTCAATGATCTTGGAAGTATTTTACACCCTAAATTATTCTGTGAAATCAGAATTCTGTTCAAGTTGAAAAAAATGAAGCAAAATAAAACAAATCAAAACTGATGATTTCATTAAGGCCTGCAGCAGGATAGTTAACTTACTGCATGAAAGTATGCAGAAAACCCATTTGTCAATTTGAAGGCAGCAGTATTACATTGAACACACAAAAATGCCTGAATGAAAATCTAAGATGTGATCTATAGGCAGAAGTAATGAAAAGAAAGCAAAATAATGAAGCAATTGAACCCGAAAATCTGATTCACATTTTCATCATGGTGAGATGTTATTTTCTTCACTGAAACAGGTATGTCTATATTGATGATTGAGACAGAGTTTTGCAGAAGCTACATTTTTAGACTATTTTCAGCTGATAGTGCTCTATTACTGCTATCATCTTTGTTTAATCATTAGGTAGAGTAAAAAAATGTTAGTTTCAGTAAGAGATAATGCTTAGGTTCTTCTGCTGACAAAGCTGAAGTGTTTCTGGTTTTCAGCTATATCTTGCTGTGACAGGCAGTTTTAAGGCAAGGTGATTTGCTCTGCTGGCTCTGCTTTTTATATCATATTTCTTTTAAAACAAAAGAAAGAAACTTACCTGGGTAGCCTGACTTAGATATTCCCTAGAATATCTTCAGCCAGAGAACTGATAAACAGCTGGGAAATTAAATTTAACTCATCTCTCAAGTTTTCATTTTAAATTGCAAACCCTAACTGAACCTGTGTTTACTTGCACAAAACTTTCAAACGTGAAAGTATCCTCAGTTTCCACTACAATAACAATTTTTGCAGCTGCTGGTGGGACAGTGCCTGTGACAGCACAGGGCTGCAGGTCCATCCTGTGAGAAGGGATGAGCTGCAGCACCTGCTGACTGGCTGAATCCCTCTCTGATCCCACAGGAGAGTGACGCTTGGCAGCTGCACCAGGATGAAGAAGACTCCATTTACCTATTTAAACCAAACATTGTTTCACAATGTTTTTCCTTTTCCCTATCTCGTTTATTTTATTGCTTTCTTTTTTTTTCCCTTTTTTCGCACTGCTGCCTTTGTCTCTGTTACACTTTGCCAAGAACAGAGCCATGGGCTGCCTGTGCAGCAGTTTCAAAATGATGTCATGGTGTCTCTCACAGCACTGATCAGGAAATGTGTCTGTGGAGGAAAGGGGGTGCCCTTAAAAGGACTGAAGGCTGAACCCCACCAGAAACAAGATCAAGGCGAAGAGTGTTGCTTTCCTGGCTGGCAGCACAGGCAGCAGCTGGCAGAAGCACGCACAGGGGACATTCTTACCCACACTTGCCTTGATTTGACTTGCTGTTATTTAGCTCAGTTTCATTCCTCCATGCCTCTCACTGTTGTCCTCACTGCTCTCCCCCAAACTGGCCTCAAATGCTACTGTAATAGCAGTGTGGATTTCAGAGCGTCCCAGCTTATGGCACTGCATCATTTTCCTCACTTTTACTAATGTAAGAAAAACTGGGAATCAGGTAGTAACTGGCAGTATATAAGATTCAGATTCACCTTATGATTTGGACATGGCTCAGACATTAGATAAATATAAGCAAAATCTTGTTGCAAAATATAGATGCTGCACTGCAATTGAGCTTTTCTAGTTAGGCCGTTAAAAAAAAAGACAAAGAACCTATAAATCTCAGGGGCCTTGTGCTTGCCTGTAACTGTTGCAGTACATTTATCATTGTTACATAACCCTAAAAGGTTTCATTCGCTCTGTTTTCACTGGCATGCACATTTTAAATGAAAATTAATACGTGCGTATGTAGATCAGTCCACTGTATGTAGCTACCTGGTGGGTAAATCCCAGATGGGGATTTCTTTTTCTCTACACTGGCTTCTTTCTTTTCTTTTCCTCCTTTCTTTTTTCTTTTTTTTTTTTTTAATAGCTCAAAAATAGCATGTAGGTTATATAACTAATAAATGAAACCAGAGACAAATCCTAGCCTTAGGCGCCTCGTAGAAGAGATGGTAACTGTCAGCCTTGACTCCCTGGTTGTCAAATACTGAATGGGATGTTAACTCCTGAACAATACACAAGCTTGGAAATGTCACTGATATGGGTGAGTCAGGGCTATTATCCTGATCCACAATAAAAATATCTCTGTGGTAGCCAAGTATTTCATCTGTACAAATTAACATATGCATTTAAATATGCCGCTGTAAATCACTGCTAAGGTGCTCTGCAGCAATTAGCCAAGGGAATAGGCTGCTTCTCTGTCATTTTGTTCTAACTGTGCAGAAACTTCAGAAGGAAAGATTGCTTGGCCACAAGGAGACCTCCTATTGCCACTACCAGTTTAGGAGGTATTCCCAGGGTTGTTTCTCTGCTATAGAACAATTTCTTGCCACTGTTGTCATTTGCATTTATTTTGAATCTCTAGGCTGCTCATCTCAGGGTGAAATTTAGAAAAAGTGGTCTGTATATCATCATCATAATCATAATAATCATACATTCAGGGTAGAAAACAATGGTCTTTATAGTGGATGAGTTCTGAATATTATGTAGGTATCCTTCACCCTTGGAAAGTAAGGGAGAATTTAAGATTTTTCTGAAGGAATCTATGATTGAGTCAAAAAACTACTGAGGATCACAGAATCAGCTAGGTTGGAAAAAAATCTTGAGGTCACCAAGTCCAGCCTGTGACCTAACACTGCCTTGCCAACCAGACCATGGCATCAAGTGTCATATACAGTCATTTCTTAAGCACCTCCAGGGATGCTGACTCCACCACCTCCCTGGGCAGTCCGTTCCAATGTCCAACCATTCTTTCTGTGAAGAACTTCTTCCAAATGCCCAATGTAAATCTCCCCTGGTGCTGCTTAAGCCTCTGTCCTCTTGTCCTGTTTCTATTCACCTAGGAGAAGAGACTGACCCTGACTCTGGCGTATCAGCCCTAGTCTCATCTCTGAAGAGCCTGATTTCACCCCCTCCCCACTTTGAACCTGATTTCAAGCCCTCTCAATCAGCCCTGCCAATTCAAGAATACTTTTGCCCTTGCTAGATAGATGAAGACCATCTGACTCTAGCAGACCTGATGCTGAGAAGTTGCCCCATGATCAAAACCCCCAAAATTCTGCTGATGGCACCAGTCTTTAAGGCACTTATTGATAACATGGGTTTTCCTGTTCCTTTCATCATTCATCCCTGCTACTGAAGGAATTGAGCAGAGTACCACCTGCACTCCCATTTTCTAGCCTGTCATGGAGAAAACAAAACATTATTGTAACATCAAATTTTTTGAGTTCTACATCTGGTTTATTCTTGGAGGATCTCATACAATTTCTGACTGCTTACAGGCTGCGTAAAACTGAAAGATCCAATAAAAAACTATGAGATAATTTGGCTGAAGGCCAGTGTATTTATGCCAAAGATAAATTTGCACATGAAAGGTGAAAAAGCAGTAAGGAAGACAGAAGACAAAAGCAATGAAGATCAATTAGCTAATTAAACTTGAAGTAATCATTGTCATTTGTATTATGTAAAAGAGTAACTATTTCTAGTTTAGTGTAACTGGAAAAATTTATCTGCAGTCTTTTTCTTGCTACACAAAATGAATCTCTGATGCTTTAACTGGGTACCTAAGATGATAGATCTAAAAATAGCAGTAAAATTTCTAAAATGTGATTGGTTTCTCCTTTTTTTTTTTTAATGAAGTCCCAACTCTTAACCTGAGTTTAAATTATTAAAAAACTTCCCAATAAAATGACATGCTTCTAAATGACAATGTGTCTCTTTATTGAATGTCCTTTAACTGCAGTTAATACTGGCTATACTGACAGAAAAAAATTTAACAGCTACATTTCTAAGGTAAATGAATTAATGGAGGACTTGACTCTATTTGTATGCATTTGTCCTCTATAAAGTAAAACCTGATTGCAAAACTTAGAAATTGGTACTTGCCAATATTTTCTTTCCTGTGCTATTGTTGGTAATAGCAGGAACTTGACCCAATTCTCAGATCTAATAGACTCTTTAAAGCTGGGATATATATTTTCAAGATGAACATAGAGAAAACTGAATGAGAAAATGACAAAACAAGCTTGGCATCCTAACAATGTTATTCTGCAAGTCTCAACACTGACTGCAACCATCTCTGGACTTCATCTTGCCCAGAAAATCAAATTCAGTGTTTGCAGAAAATTTGTGGCTCAATAAAAATATACCTGAGTAGCAGCTCAGAAGCGTTCCCTGCATTCTTCTTGGTCACTGTTGTATGAACACTCTTCTTTTACATATTAGGATGAAGCATGGGCTTGTTCTGCAAAAAGCAGAGAAATGTTTTGAGCCAGGGGTAGTTAAATTTCAAAGTTGTCTCACTTTATTTCCCAGACATCATCCACTTTTCGTAAGTCGTCAGCTTAGACTTCAAGGGCCACATCGTGACATTAAGGAGAAGAAAGAGAAGGCAACACATTTTAATCAATACAAAAGTCTCCCTCCTATGGCCTCTTTCAATCATGGGCACTCAGAAAGAGTTATAAAATTGCTTTGAATCCTCTGTTCATTTTTGAAGCAAAGGATGGTGATACATTTCAGCATGCTTAAATTTGCAGATTTAAATTAATTTGGGGAGGATATTTAGAATAAACATCTGAAAATTTCACAGTAACAAATGTACTTCTCAAAACATGAGTCACAAAGATAGCAGAAAAGGGACATTTGCAGCCCCCCCAAACAGGTTGGCCTGTCTTGTGTTTGAGCTCTCCATACAGAGCAGCCTACATTTTTGCTGGATTACCCAGTGGTATCTATAGAAACTGTGCACTTGCATTTACAGATCCAAAAATAAACAAGTAGGGCTACTGTTTTTTACCTGTCCCTTTTAAGAACAGGCAAGAAATAGCTCTCTTCTTCCCCTAAAAATAAAACCCAAAGCATTCCTGAACATTCCCAAATGTTCAGTAAGATTAAAATAAGACAGTTCCAGGTCATCATATAACACTTAAGAAAGTGTCCCTCATAATTTATATGCCAGAAAGAGCTAGTTTAATTTTTTCAGAATTCAAAATTTATTTCTTCATTAAATTTCCTATAATTTCACACTGAAGTAAGAGACTTTCCTAAATCAACGATTTAATCAGAAATTTTTAATCCTGGAAATGAGCAAATGTGATTCTCTTTTGATTCTTTCTCTTATATTCATGCCACCATTAAGTCATTAGAATAAAAATATTAAAACACTTAAGGAACAGTTTCTACTCCTGTGGGCATTGGAATGAGACCTAAGCTTCTAAAAGACTTTGGACAGATCAAAATAAGAATCATACACTTATTTACTCATAATCTGTTGAAAACATTTGTGTAAGGGAAAAAAAAAAAACACCAACAGAACAGAGCTTGTTTCTAAGCTCCACTATTTCCCTAATAGCTTGGAGTTTTGCTTGATGCCAGAGCAAGAGCTCCTATCTGTACTATTATAGAAGACAGTAGAGGTCCTTATTCTTGCAATCAAATCAGTCTCTCAAAAAACATTTTCTCCTGCCTGCAGGGATCAATTTCAATAGCTACTATCACCCTAATCCAATAGACTTCCATCTTTTATTACAACACACAGGGAATGCTGGAAACAAGATTTTCATTTCTATTTGCCCTGCCTCCCCCACACACAGTTGTGTGTCCTTATTTTAATCTTCTCTCCCACATGCTTTCACAGAGAAAGCCTTGCTGTAAAGCAGTGTGAACTGTGGTGTTCAGATACTTAAATGATCTAATGCTATGTGACCAAAGAATTGGAGATCACACAGGAAAAAAAACCTGCCAGAAGGTGTTTGCTGCGTGATAGACAACACCTATTTCATCTGCAGTACACAACAAAGGCTTATGCAGAAGATGCCATAGTTACTGAAAGGGGGGCTTTGGCAAGAGTGAGAGCACAAGCTGCTCAGTCCTATGAAGCTGAGGCACCTCTGCACCTGTGCAGAAACAAATCCTTGGGGGCATGGGAAACTTTAAATGCTCATGTAAGTGCTCTTTTGGCTCTTACAAGACCCTGGCATTAGACAGCCACAGCCCAGGTCATTGGTCTGCACCCTCCAGGCTTAGGTATTTTATTCTATCTGAAGTCATTGCCATTTCATGGAAGAACAGAAGTCCTTGGCACCTTCAGCTCTGCTTGCCATTAGTACCCATCAGGGACCTATTTGAGCCCTCCATGACTTCTGTCAGGACCAAGCCCTTGAGTTTCTGTGCCATGGAAACCAAGATGGTGGAGTTTGAGGAAAGAATAAATGTGGATCTCATTCTGATGCTGCGTTAGGATGCAGCTGAATGGGGTCAACACACAGATTCAGGAGCTGAAAAACCCTGCCAGCTCTCACTCAGCCTCTAGTTCCTTAAAAGATACCTTTAGTTCCTTAAGTCATCTGGACATGGCCCATATAGTTTCTAAAAATCCTGCTTGATGTCTATAAATAAGTATTCTCTAATTAGTATTCTGAAAGTCAGTGTTCAGATTAACTGATTCACTCATTGGAATGATAAATGAGTCTGCTTTTAGCATCTATTGAGAAGGCAGAGACTTAGGAAAAAAAATGAACACAGAGACTGAGCCATAATGCAGGAGAACACAGAATGGCTGTGGGAACTGAAACAATATAGGAGCACAACAAAATAAAATCAGTTTTTATTTTTCAGGAAACGAAATTTGTGAGTTTAGGGTTTTCATGCAGAAATGTGACTATAAAAGAAAGGGGGAGGGCTTTTTTTATGTGTTTTTGTTTGGTTGTTTGTTTGTTGGGAGTGGGGGTTTGGTTGTTTGGTTGGCTAGTTTGTTGGTTGTGGGGGGTTTTTTTAATTGGAAAAAAATTCACAGCCCATTATTTTAGCAAAAATTTCACTTCTTTTTCTGGAAGTGTCTGGAAGTCTAGCATGCATATTTGCTTTTGTGACTGCACAAGTAGGAGTGGCTGCTCTTTCAGGATCATCTAAAAGGCAAAGTTTGAACAAAAATGCCAGTTTGTAAAAGAGGAAGGTCTGCTCTGTGAACCATAGGCTTTCTTGGACAAGATCTATCTCTAATAATGCCACCTCAAAATACATCACTTGAAATAATGGGCCATTTTTAAGCTTTCAGAATAGATCTATAAAACAGAAAGAAATAAAAATTAGTCCTGGAAATCAGTAAGAAAGCACCAAGCTGCTGAGAAGAGGGGAGGAAGTCCAAGGGATCCAGTGGTAAGGCTGCCACCAATGATTGCTACCCTCTTTCAGGGAAAGGACCAATATTTATGTTTGTACTTCTTCCTAACCTTCTCTGACAATCAAAAGATAAAGTCCTCTCCTCTCCACAGGTCCTGCTTTCTTTCATGTCCCACTCCAATCTCACCCTGATCTAATTTCTAATTTGTCAATGGAGTACTGAGGTCTGTGGAAATTTTAAACTACAGTTCTCAAAGTGTCTGAGACTAAATCTGTATAAAAGCTTTCACTGTGTTATCAGTACTCACTACTATGACTCATCACTACTTTGGCAAGTAAAGTGCTGAAACATTTTTCTAGGTTTTTCAGGCTTTTAAAATATGCACATAAGAATCAGAAGGTTGTCAACAAACGTATCAGAATAATTTCAGGTAGAAATTAGATAGACACTTTGAGATATTGATATTGATGTTGGCATTTTTTGCTGTTGATTCACTTACCTTTTGGATTCTATCCAAGTGGGAGTGGAGAATAACTTTTGCAAAGTAAACGCCTAAACTCCATTCAAGAAGAAGAGAAAGAGTTGATGACCTCTTAAGGAAGATTCAGACAAACTGACTCTCCTTACCTGTGCCTGGACTGATAGGGAATTCCGAACATCCACAGGAAATCCAGAGCTCCAAACCACACTGTGAGGGGAAAATATTGCAAAAATATACAAGGGTCTCATAAAAAAAAACCCAAAAACAAAGGAAAGGCCTTTCCATGGAAAAGGTCCCAAAATATAAATGAGCAACTGTAAGAATAGTTCACACCATAAAATGGTAAAATGAAAGGACTGATTCACACAAGGATTTTGGAGAAATGCCAGGTATCCTAAGGTCAATACAGCTAGACAGGTATGTTTTCTCACGCATTCCTGATCACCTGCAGCTCCAGTTATGAAAGGAATATCAGAAGCAATGGATATTTAGAAAACTGTAATATTTTACAGTGCCTGTTGTCACTCGAATTTCTTCTGCTCTGAAATATTATATTTGTTTTCCTATCCCACACACGTATAAAAGAGATGTTAATAGAATATATTTTTTTGTTACTTGATTTATTTGGTAGAATTCCACAGCTTTACATTTATAAGCACATTTGAATACAAAGAAATTTTTCTTTCACAATACTCTCTGGTATGCCTTATCTCTGATCTTGTTGTACAGGAGATAAAAAAAGCAATGGAAGATGGAAGAAATTGCTCACAATATATTATTAAGACTTCTCTGAAACCAAGCAAACCAGAAAACTCTGAAAAAGCTTGTATTTGAGAGAATATCTGTCATAGAAATGGTAGGCACATAAGCAGCAAGTGGCATATTGAATTCTAACATGGTTTGGAATGTTAAATGTTCATATTTGCCTCAACTATGCCAGAATAGAAACTCAAAGCTTCCGAGTGTTTTGATTTGATCCCTTTGAAGAAGTTTGATTCCCTGCCAGAAGAAATAGCCATGCTGTTCATGTTTGAAAACATCTAACTTGAAAAGAAAAAAGTACTTCTAAACTGTTATTTGTATATAGGCGAACAGAGGTTCCAACAATTAAAAGACTTAGTTTAGGCTTTGATAAATTAAATTCCCTTTGTCAAGCAACTTGGCAACATTCAGTCTACTGTTTCAGTGCAAAGAAGAATTTGACAAAAATGATATGTCTATAAAAGCTTAATGGGTTTGGATGGCTTTAGTTTTTTTAACACATAAATGAAATTCTAGATATCCTTAAAGAACAATCAACAAATTGTAAAGTAACATTGTGGCAATCTAAAGGTTACATCACAAATGAAGCAGATTAGATGATGGTCTAATATGTAACAAAAGAAGACAGCTATATCATCCTTTTGGAGCAAAACCCACAATTGGTTGAATAGAAATATCCACAAAAGTATATTTCTCTTAACTCATGGGTGAATCTGTTAATTAATGAAATATGCTTTCTATTGATAGATGTTCCTTGGTTATGTACCATATTATTTCTTCTGCTCAAATTAGCAGAAAGAGAAGCAGAATTCAGCAGGGAATCTGACCAAAGAATGCAAAAAGTCATGAGAAAGAGTTTTGCAGAACTGCTTTATCTTTTATTAGCTCTAAGGAGAAAGGAGGTTTTACAATCAAATTCTTAAAAATGTTATTCTCTTTGTGAGAGTCCCACTGCAGGCAGGAGTGATAGGGCCAGAAAAGACAGTGAATAAGGAAGTTTGTACCTCTGTCAAGGTAGATAATTGTCTGCATAGCTCCTGAAAGATCACTATTTTACAATGCAAAACTATGAGAAGACCTAAGGACACCATATTTTCATTACAGATGCCATAATATAGACCTCTTCAGGATAATTAGTTAATCAGTTGGCCATTTCTACCTGACTGGCAAATTCTCTCTAGTGCATATGACTAATAACATCATGATCCATTGATAGTCCCAAGGCAGAGCACACATCAGGAGATGCTGCAGCTCCCTCCTCCTCTGTCTGTGCATTGCACCCACCCCAGTGCAGACTGCAGAGGTGGCTCATGTTCCTGTGTAACTAGTTGTTTACCACAGAAACAAGACACTGAAAGTTAATCTAAAAGTGAAAGAGGTTTATTTCACAGAGAATTCAGCTTTCCACAGCAGGGTTACATAGACAACAGCTGGCCATTCTAACAAAGCTGCAACTTCTTGATAGCTGATGGAGTCTAGTGGGGCTAGACAGGAGAGTCATCAAGGAGCAGCATTGGTCTGATGGCTGCAGTTACATTTTCTTATTAATACAGTACCCAGAGTCAGACAAATATGATCATTCCCTTCTGCTCCAGGGAATGGTTTATTATTTTGAAATCTGTCTCGAATATAGGTCGTGCTTTTCTGGTACTTCTACACTGAGTAGAATCTTTTTTATCAATTTTGGAAATGCACCAATTGCTTTGCACAGACATACACAAGCTGCCACACACATTCGTGTTAATAACAGCAGCATTCTTTAGAGCTAGCCAGATATTATGCACAGAAATATTTATTGGTTTTTGTTCATCAAAACCCAAGAATTGTTTAAATTCAATATTTTAGGAAAATACTATTCTGTACAAGTTCTTTTAAAAGTAAATTTTGCAACTTTTAGGTTTAGAATTTCACAAACAACCCCCCCCTCTTCTCCTTTCAAAACTGTATTTACAGATTATTACATAGTAAGATAATAGAGGAATTAAAAGAATTTCACTGAATTTTGGATATCGATCTAAATACATTTATTTATGAAGGTTAAATTCACAGATATTTGTTCCTCATCTCTGATTTTCAGGTTCAGGCATTACTAACCAAGCAGAGAATTTGTATGTACAGCCAAGCATTTATGTTTGCCATGTCAGCAAGAGTAACATGGAATGAGTTTTTGCATAACACTGTCAAATTGTGTCTTAATGTGCATTTTCCAATCACATTGCTTATATGATTTTACAAAAAAAATTAAAAATAAATCCTTCACATTGCTTTGGTTATGCTTGTACCAAGGCTTTTCATTTTTTTTCTACATGAAGAATTTTTTTTCATGAAAAAAATAGATAAAGCAGTAAAAGGTTGATAAAATCAAAGTACAGCCAGTTCTATGGAGAACATATTTTCTATTGAGAATTCATTTTGATTGAAGATTTCTGATCAAATTCTGATGTTTTGCATCAGGCAGAAGCTAATCTAATTTTTGGATGCTTTCTTTCCGTACTTTATACAGATTTGAAGATGTCAAATCAGTTTCAAAGCACAGAGTTGGCCAGTTTATAATCTTGAGTGTACTAGGAAAAGAATTCTCACTGACTTATCTGTCCTTAAATGTTCACTATAAGCCTGGTGGTTTTGACATCAACATTGGTAGAGAAAGCTTCTATGAATTAAAATGACAACTAAAAATCTAATAATTTTTTTCTTTTGTGAACCATAATTGTTATTCCAAACTTCCCAATGGCAATATCAAAGGGACCATTTGCAGAGGCATTCATGGAAACTTGTACCAAGGACAGAAATGAAAGTCTTTGCAAGACTTTTTTCCATGTAATCTTTATTGAGTGCTTGCCAACAACCCCACACGCTGGACATTTCAGCCTCATGCCCTGAGCTTTAGGGCAGACCAGCAGAGGAACAAGAAGGTTGGTACAGGGTTCAGGAGCTAAGTGGAAACCAGTTAATGGAAAACACATCTGTCTGAATTAGTCTTGCCAATATCTAGGAACACATTTGGCTTCTGTAGAATGTTCATTAATATGTATGATTATAAACTGTAAAAAACCCAAACTAAACCAAAATTCTTTCTATTTCCCTGCTTTACGCTTCCTACATTACTCCCAGGTCAACAAAACTCTAAGTTTTGATTTTTAGTTGCAAAACTAAATAAGGATTTCTTTCTTTTTCATTTACTAGGTGTCGGAATATTGACATTTGCAGGAAAAATATTAAAAAGTTGTATTCAAGAAGGTTAAGGAGTCACAATTGTTTGGGTTGAAAGAGAGCTCAAAGTTCATCTTGTTCCAGCTCCCTGCCATGGGCAGGAACACCTTCCACTAGACCTGGTTGCTCAGAGCACCACCCAGTCTGGCCTTGAGTGTCCCCAAGTCTTACAGGAAAATACCCTAGTTCAGAGCAGAAAGCTGGCAACCAGAATAGCCAGAAACACAAGCTAATTTTAACAGCCTTATTGCCTAGCAGAGTTCCACTGCTTGCTTTTTACATATATGTATATATATTATACATATGAGATCTGGTTGTCTCTCTCAGCTGCATTTTGAAGGGAGTTTCCTGCAAACTCTTTCCTCCTGATTAGTCTATAAAGGTAAATTGGGCTTCAGGACAAGTGTTTTGAAAACCAGCATGGAGCATTCACAAGTGATCTATTTTTCATCCAATTAGGAAAAACAAGATGTGTCTCAGACTTCCTACTGTGCCTAGAAACTACTTCCCACTTGTACTTGCATTCTTTAATAATTCAGCTGTGCTTTCTCCATTAACTACATTGTCTTTGCAGTTCCATGTAATTTGGTGTCATTCACAGCACACTGACTAGAGGACAAATATGGAAAAACCTGTTCTGTTCAAAATTCTAACATTTTAAAGAATCATGAAATCCATGTAGACTTTTGCAATAGTTCATTGTCAGCTGAGCCATGGTGGCCAGCACTCTATCTTGTCTTTAGATTTCTCTAAGAGTTTTGAGACCTTGATTTTCTGCTTCATCTTCTTTTTTATATTTGAAGACAGCAATGCATTGCAGTATTAGTATGTTCTCACGTTCTCAAGCTGCTCTGCTGATAATGCACTTGATGAGGGATAAAATTTATAGATCTCTAGTCCCTGGTATTTTCCCCACCAGAAACATTTCTGTAATTCTGGACTCTCCCATAGGACTGACTAAAAGAAAATGCTGATTTTTCCCTAGTGAAATCCTTTAAGTAGGCTGCAGAGGCCAAGAACTTCACAGTGTTTCTTTTTATTTCCTGTAGTGTGAACACTGAAATCCATGTTAGCAACAGGAGTTTGCCATGTCAGATTCCCTCTCCTGTAACACCAAACTTCATTACCTTCCTCTGCTTGGTTAGTATTTTTTTTCAGCTAGTACCTCAACATTTTGATATGAAGTCCTGATAAAAATGAATACTCGGATTGGTATCAAAGATTATTTTTGAGTCTTCAGCCTAACACTTGAATTTCCAACAGATTTTATATCCTGACATTTACAGGCAGTGTAATATAACCTACATAGTGTAATCTAGCTAATGACAAATACCAAAGGTGAATACACATGATTTCAAAATTTATGTGAGATCTATAGCTAGGAAACAGAAATTTTGTTGTTGTTGTTGGTTTTACTTTTGGTGTTTTGTGCAAATATTCTTTTTGTTGCTTTCACTTTAGATGTATTTTTTCATAAACTAAAGAAACAAATTTTTTGTATTGGATTTGAGGGATAAAAAAATAACCATAGTGTTTAACTTTGCTTATCTTTTGTTTTGCCAAAACTAATGAAGCAAATTGCATCATATTCTCTTGCACTGGCTTTGTCTGAAAAAGTTTTTCCTAGCTTTACCTGAATTGCACATGATGCTTTGTGAAATTAAAAATTATATGCTATATCTTCCTGTTTCATACAATTTTTAATTCCTATTGCAATAAAAAACTGATTTGCATTAACTTCATCAGGTTTGATTCCATAAAATACTATAAGCACAGTGGGAGTCAACCAGAAAGGCAGAAAATATCATCAGAGAAAAAATTACAATCTATCAATTACCAGTTTAGTTCTGAAACATTTCCTCTCTTCTCTCTGATAGTCCTGGTGTGATGATAATATTTGATAATAAAGAAGTAGGCAAAAAGCAACTTCAATCATCTTCAGGTGATGTGGATGTTCACATAAAAAATTACTGCTGAAAGAAAAATAGGTATTCCAGAATTGTACACTATGTTAGGAGAAATTTGTCCAAATTCTTAGGTTGCACGTAACAAAACTCACACTGCTTTCATTTTCACAACACTTTCATTTTCCATACACACACACACAAATTCTCCTGAGTTTTACAGAATTTTGAATAATAGAAACAGAATATATTTTTAAACAATTGAAGGGTTCCAAGGAAACTCTTTCAGGTCTAGTCATTGGCTGAAAGACTTTTGGGACTACATTTCTCAACTCTTATTTCAATACTTCTGACTAACATGGTTAGTCTTATCTGGAAATAAGACTTGGTCAAGCAAGCATTATTTGTTTCATCAAAAGACTTAAACCAGCAGTCTAATATAAATACAAAAATATAAGTGAAAAAAAAGCTGCATCATTTTTTCTAAACTGGTATGCGCTAAAAGAAAATAACAACAAAATAATTTTCTGAACACAATGAAAAAAGACAGGGAGATTTTTAGGTCTTTAAAGTTGAAGCTCATAAAATTTTACCAGAATCAAGCGAGTTACTGTTTCTTCATTTGTATCTTGGTCCACATTGCAGACTTCCCACATTCCCCTTCTTTTTTGTGTAAGTGGGGAGTATTCGAGGTTTCCTTGTTTTAAGCAATGTGATGCTATTTTTCAGGATCTGGTCTGCAGACATCCTGGTTGTTTCTGTGTCATGGAAGCAGAACAGAGAGAAACCTGAGTACAGAGGGATTGGAAGCCATGTCCAGTGGAGACAAAACGGAAAAGCTGATGCAGTTTAAGCCCAGCTGACAGCTGAGTACCATGCAGATGCTGGCTTGCTCTCCCCTGGTGGGGAGGAGAATCAGAAAGAAAAGGAAAAACTCGTGGGTTGAGATTAGAACAATTTAATTATTGAAACGAAATATTATAATGATTTTAGTAATAAGGAGAGAAGGAGAGATTATACCATGAACTTCAAATTCTATGTAGTCAGAGACACAAAGAAAGTCAATAAAAGTTTGCCACAGGAACTACTTCTGGTCTGGCAATTCTGCCAAATTTTAATGAATCTGATATAACAAAAATGGATGCCAAACAGGCTTCACTTCTCTTCGTGTTTGTTTTGATGTACAGAAACAGGAGAGTCAAGTCAAAAGGTGAGTTGTGTCACGCCTGGGTATCTGTCAGCATCATGTGATATTATGAAACAGGTCACAGAATCTGTGCTTGCTTTCTGCCTTGTCATTCACTATAGAACCAGCTTTGGTCTTGGAGTGAGGAAACTAGGAAGAGGATTTGGGGCTCACACAGAGATTCAGTTTTCCAAGCTCTATTGAACTCAGCCAAATCCAGTCAAGTGCATTTTGTCTATTCTTTGAGATGCTAATTTAGCCATCACAATGGAATTTCAGTGCCCTTGATCATGAATTACACAGCATAAATGAAGAATCACTCTTCCTTTGTGGTCAGTAAGGAAAAAATACAAATGCCACATACAACCTTTAACATGGAATGACCAAGGCAGCACTTGGAACCATACAACAAATGCCAGAGTTTTTTCCTCTTTCAAGAGAATTGCTTTTCACAACAAATTGTTTTTTTTTTCTTTTCAGAAGTATCACTCATTGGATTTCTCCTCACCATAAAACTGTCAGTTACGTTTCTCCTCTCTGATTCAAGTGGTGTATGACTCATTCTCTTATTGTTGTATGCTATACTATAATTGTTATTTCCATTATCTGGTACATGAGTCATTTTCTTTGCAGCTATTTGTTACAAAGTATGATTCTCATCTCTTTTAACATCTGTTTCAGTTCCTCCTGCACTGATGATGATCATATTTTATGTGCATTGGATATGATTTCTTTCCATCTCAAGCATTTCACTGCACTGTTGTTTACTATATATTGAGCACTGCAAGCGTCACCTGTAGAGCATAAGTCTTCCTTGAAATTTTATTCTGCCCAGTGCTGTTCTATCCATTTTTCCTGGGCCATTTTGTCACAACCATCAGGACGAAACTTAGGAATTGTTTGATTTCCTGACAGCATGTATAAATGTCAACAAGAAAATTCTTTAAATTAACACTCTCTCTCTTTTGCATATGATAAATTATATGGCAAAACAGTGAGTGAAATTCTTTCCTATACTGAATCTAGGAGGATTTTTATACTGACACTGGAAAATCATCTGAAGTCCAAATGTCTTCATTTCACTGCAAACTATGCCTATCTGTAAACTGAAGTTAGGAGCAGGATAATTGTATTTCCTATCTATTACTCGTGATTCCCTGCTATGCCATGCTACCATGCTGCACTAAATTTAAAATTGGAGCTGGTAGATATGGTGGGTAAAAGCCAGACTGTGGAAGAAGGCCGATAAAAGGTCCATGTTTAGTTGCAGTCCCTTTTAATTATTCAAAATAGCAAGATAGAAGTATTGTGGAAGTTTTAGCAAGGTTTTGTCCACACAGAAAACGTTTACCTTTGCTAATGGGTGTCTAAGGGTACTCATAGGACATAAATATGCTTACCATCACCATAATCCATCTCTGCAAAATAAGTAATCTTCATGTTTAGCTGACCTTTTGTCTTTAGTTTTTAGACATTTTTTTGCCCCTAATTTCCTCTATTTCTATACACATTTCCATCTGAACAGTATCCCTTTTTTCATACTGATGGTTGATTCAGGCTGTCTCCTTCCAGAACAAGGGAAAGCTGCCTGAACCTAAATTTGCTCCTTCTCATGCCTAAAGGCAGTACCATCTTATCCTGTACTGCTGCTTTCACTGAACACCTACTGTGGAGAGGAAAAAGGGATGCACTCACAGTGTTCACATATGAAGATAAGGAAAATAAATTCCTATCCCCCAAAAGACAAAAATGCTTACTGCAAAAGTTCACTAAATGTTACAAGTTATGTTTTATACATATCAAGAAAAGAGGAAAAACAGACATGGACTGGAAGCATGTGTCTATAGATTTTACTTCTGTATGGCATGCAGTGGGAGCTAAAATGTCATCCCTTGCATTCCCTAATGAAGAGACCAGATACAACAATAGTGAAGGGTACATAATTTCATCTAAAGAACCACTTTTATTTTAAGATGTAAGAGAGCACAGAATACCAGAGATTTCTTTGTATTCCTCAGAGAAAACTTATAATGGTAAGCACATTTTCTATATTCCTTTTAATGCATGCATTTCTGAAGCATAAAACTATAATTACCAAATTAGAATAATAGGTATATAACTTTTAAATTCTGCAGTTTCAGAAATGTAATCTATTCATAAGGATAGTTTGTATATATTTTCCAGCTTTAGATTTATAAAGTTATTTTGAGTCAAGCTTCTACAGCAAGTAACAGCTACCAAAACCTGGCCATGCAAACCCAATACAGGTCATTTAAACATACCAGCATATTTTTAATTTTGCAAAACATATTTATATTATGGGTTGTTTTTCAATTTTCCTGATTTTTGATTCTGCTAGTAATTTATTTCTAACTACCTGCCTATTTCTCCAATCTAATGATTTATTGGCATTCACACAGAGTGAAACTTCACGTGTTTTATGATCTTCCAAGCTACATTGGTAAGAATTTAAGTTCTAGCAATAACTCTCATACCAAATCTTATGTAAACCTTTCCAAGAAAGAATTAGAAGGGAGGCACAGAGACTGAAGGAGTCTAGGAGTTTGCTACTAAGTCTTGACAGCAGAAACAAAGAGGTTACAGACCTTGCTTGTACAACACCACGTAAAGTGGGAGACAACAGAAGAGCCTCTCTGTTTTGAATGGAGTAAGAAACATTTCAAAGCAGCAAGTGGCATTTTCCACAGAAGTTACTAATACATTGCTATAGAGATATAAGGGAAAATAAAATGCCTGTTTATTATTTTTTCTGAATCTAAATTTGAGATTTGGTAAGCAAGAAAAACACTGGACCAGAATATAGCACAAGTAGAAAAGAACCTCTCCACCTACTAGTTGAAGACACTTGACTTGCAAAAAACAATGCATCATGTGGCCAATGCATTCAAATGAAATCCTTGACATTAAGAAAAGAAAAACACCAAGTTCAAACCAAACTAAACATATCTCTGAAGAGGATCATGAGAGCTGACCTAGCTTACCTAAGCATGCAAAACCATTTTAGTAGGAATAGATGGAGAATTCCAGTTCTTTCTCCACTCATGAAAGAATGCAACTCTTTCATACAAAGAACATAGAGGTTTTCAGATGCTGATAAATTATTTTCCTCTGGCTCTTCTATTGGCAGAAAAAGGTAGTGCATTTAAAGTGATGGAAAAAGTAAGAAAATAGAAGGTGACAAGATTTAATATTGAAAGAATAATCTCAATTTTCTTATGCTCATGCTAATGTGTGCAAGTTATGCTATTTAAAGCACACTCTGGCCCCAAAACATAATATTGGTGTTTCGAAGATTACCTAAATTTTGGCATCACGTTAATGGTAGATAGCAGACTGTAAATAAATTTCCTGAATTACTTGAAAAGACTACAGTAAAAGTAATTTTTTAGTTGTCATGTATGCTGTACCATAAATAGGTAAATTTTTAGCTTTATCAAGAGAAACAACAGAAATACACATCAGAGAAAAACAAAACCAACCGCTCATTCTCTAGATGGTCCATAGGAGATCAAGGTTCAGCTTATTAAATGTTTACAAAACCAGTTTTGCTTTTTGTGCCCCACAACCATGTGCCATTCTGAGTAATGAAAGTACTGCAAAAGGGTACTGTGTTCAGACATCTATGAAAAAAAAGAAAGTTATAGTAAACGAAATTTTAATCTATGCCAATATGCTATGAAGACACATGTCAATCACTGTCTATAAATGAACACTTGTAGCAATGTTTAGTTTTCACCTGTGTGACTAGTAGTCCACTCCCCATGAGAGTAATATAATTATTAAGAAATTAACTCTGATATTAATTGCTCTGTGTGTAGTTCATGTGAGGTTGAGCCACAAATTGCTTTTACAGCATTATAGAAGCACACCTATTATGAAAAGCAGTTTGTAAAATTGAGAAAAGCTAACCATAAAATGGCTGTATTTAACAAGGATTTCTGGTAGCAACCACAAAGTCTTGTGTTGAAATAAAATGAGGACTCTGGCATAAAAAGCTCACAGTATAAGTAGAAAATTAAACAGAGAGTTGGCAAGAAAGGGATTAAACTTGTATTTTAAATAAAACATTAGCTGCTGCTCTCTTCCAGTGCCACCATTATTGAAGTCAAATTTTGAGGAGAGGAGATATACAAGAGAAGCAAGTATGACTACAGATGCCTTGAACTTTTCAAATAAAACATCTCTGAAGGTTCTTCAAGGGGTCTCATGTTTGTAGCAGTTCTAAGAAAGACAGTTCAGGCTCCAGACAGGTTATTTTTAGATTCCTGTTAGACTGCCATAGAACCACAAGCACTGGACAGCCTCTGCCCTGACTAAGTTTCAAGGCAAACAGGAAAGCCAGAGGCCCCCAGAAGTTAGTCAGCAGAAATGCTCTTCCTTTGAAATTAATTTTTCAGCTTTTTGCTGCAAAAAAAGAGGATAATTTGTAGTGTAAATTAACCACAGTTCAAATATGAAAATTAAAAGTGTTTCATTTACCCCTGCCAAGTCACTTTCAAAACATTTCTCTTGATCAAAATTAATTTTTTTCACTTTGTTAAATCCTGTTGTGGCTCAAGCTGAACCAGATCCATTTGCCATGCAAACTAATACACAGGTGACAAAGGGCTGCAACTTGCCTGATATGAGAGAAAAAGAAACAGCAGAACACTGTCAAGGAACTACTTGGATGACAAAAGAAGGACCAGAGAGAGAAGCAATTTGAGAGGAAGATTACAGTAACTTTTGGGTCATTAACTTCCATTAGTAACATGTATTGCTTAAAACTTTTTTCTGCTTTGTTTGCAAACACCATATAGCTTTATTGCTCCATATTTCTTTCTTTTTACTTCACCTTCCCTCCCTCAAGAGTTTATAGCTTTCTGGAACTTAGAATCAATTTTTGCTATAATGAAATTTCTTTTACATTTATTAAAACCCTCAGAGCAGCAATATGAGGAGAGTGAGTGAAAGCTCAACAGTGGAGAAATGGAATTAGTCTGCAGAGACAAACTCAGCACAGGTAGTACCACAATTTTGTAAAATCAAAGTGGGAGACTTTGCACTTCCAGGTGGCCTTTATCTTCATATTTCACAGCCTAAAAACCAGCTGGAAGTGTTTTGGAGAGGCCCAAACCCCTATGAACAAGTAATAATTGATTACAAAAGGAAGAAAGAGCAGGAAGAAAAAGCTGGATGAGGTTATATCAGTAAGAAACAAAATTCCAACCGTCTTTTTGTTTTATACCAGTAGTTTACTTGTGCTGCTTATCTCATAAAAGTTAGCTGCAATTCCCCTTTATTCAGTCTTTTCCTGCTACATCTTTGTGATAACAACAAATAAAATGAACTGTTAAAACCAGAAGGTGCAATAACATTCCAGTAACATAGGGCTTCTTGGGAAATGTGCACTCAATCCAGGCTTCATGGAAGACTCCTCAGGAAAGGAGTGCACATGTAAGTGGGGTTATCTATGGATTGCTTTTTCATACACATATGACCCTTCATGAATATATGACTAGGTCTTTACCTCTTTATCTTTTGCTTTGCTGTGATTTTCTATTACTAGTTTAAATTGAAAACAAACTAAATACAAGGATCCCCTGTAAGGATATGTGGGGAGTTAGATCTTCCTGTAAGGGAGGCAAGACAGACTTTAAAGATTTATGAGATCTAAATTAATAAGGGCAGTCAAACAGGAGGGAATGGTGCCCTTCGCAATTGGCTTTATGTTGTATCCTGGCTTTGAAAAAGCATTGCTTTTTACTGGCAATTTCTCTGTTTGCACCAATTCTTTTTTACTGTGAAAATGAGATTAGAGCATTCTTAAAAATAGACACTACCCTAATTTAAAACTCCTGAAAAGGTTGTAAAAAATTTTAAAATAAATTCTTACCAAGAACAGAAAATTTACGGTCCTAAATATTTGTGTTTCAGGAAGGTAGGAGTAACCAAAACCAGAATTATATTATAAATAGCAGAATGTATTCTGATATATAAGCCACATAAAACCTTTTCCACTCTATCTTAACTATTACATTTTAAAGAGTAATAATCTACTTTGACATAGTGGTGCTCTTCAGAGGAGTACACATGGACAAACAAGGGTATATATTCATATTGACCATATTCTACAGTCAAGGCAGGTTCTTATCCATGTATGTCCTAAACAACAGTCTTATTAAACAGCCTTTTAAAACAAAATTTCAATCACCATTTGTGAAAATCCAAGCAGCTGTTATAGAAAATATTAATAATATTTTGGAGTCTGATTGAATATATTTGACCCGTTTTAAGTTTGGAAAGCAATTGGTTTTTTGATTGGAGCAGTATGCCTGGGTTATCTCACAGCATTCTTGAGCACATCGAGAAGTGTCTTCCCATTAATCAAACCACATCTGATTGGAGATTTTTTCCCAGCCACCCTCAAAAGTCCATGATGCTTCTGTGGCTTTCTGTCAGCACAAATCCCACAGACCTCATTATGCACTACAGTCACCATTACCACCTTGACTGTAACACAACCATCGTGCATATGTGTCCCTTACATCTCCAGCATCTTCACAAAGACAGTAAGTGGCACTCACATGTACGATTAAAAATCTGAAACATTCACAGGTTGATCCAGAATTCCATGCTTATATTGTAACCTCTTTCTCTGGACAATCACAAACTGTTCTTTCCAAAACCACATACTTAGTTACTGAACACTGAAGCCCTGTTCTGGAATCACACCCAAGAGACTTAATTCATGTACCCTGCAGGCTCGCTGTGCCCTGACTGTAGGAATATAGTTATTCAAATGTATACATTCCCAAATCTATCTATAAGGCCGCAGATATTCATGTCTGAACAGAAAGATCTGTAATTTATGGGTTTTTTCAAGGGTTTTTGGGCTGATGAGGTTTTGGGGTAACCATGAATACTTCTCAGACATTTTCAAAAAGTTCCAAAATAATCATATCAGGGAGCAGCTCATGCACAACCACTGCATACTAAAGTGAATTCATTGTCAGTGTATATACTAGAATTCTTGAGAAAAATCAAGCTGGCTGCAGCTGCTGACAACTCCTGAATATTCATGCTGTTCAGTGGGTGGTTTGGAGCCTGGCAAAAGCAAACAATGAATCTGTCACAAACAAAATAAAAGCTAATTCTTGCACATAGCTCTCTGCTGTGCATCTTTGAATTCAGATAAAGGAGAATAGTACAGTCCTTTAAATATGGTGGGGTTTTTTAAAATCAAAAACATAAGGCATAATGAAACATAGTGTGTGCTTTGAAATTTATGTGACTCTGTTTTTTATGAATGATATACATTTCTTGCTTTTCTTAGACAATGAAACATATTTTGCACAGTGTGCTGGAAGTATAAAAGAATAGTAATAACTGCATTGAGAATTTTGGTTCTACAGAAAGCACTCTATCTGGAAAGCCTGGAAGTTTAGGAAGCCTCTTGCTCTAGAAGCATTTGTCCTGTGTTTGAACAGCACAGCAGAATCCCAATTTATGAGCACTGTGATGTACTACCATATATGCTCACAAATCACAGCAGCAGTTAAATGAAAGGCTATGGGTATCTATATTTCTGCTTTAGAAGCACCTATATGATGTGACAACAAGGTGTAAATCATTTGCCTTTCAGTACTCTGGAATATTTTAGATGAACAAAACAAGAAATAAATATCTTAAAAAAAAAAGAAAAAAAGAAAAAAAAGCACCAACCAAATTAAAAATAAACAAATCCAGCCCAACACCACATGAACAAACTAAAAAAAGCCAAACCAAAGGAAATATAACCTGTATTTTGACTTGCCCAGTCTGAACTGGGTGGTGTGATTGGCACTGTACCACATTGTCCCAGGTACTTTGTTAAGATAGGATCCTTTTATTTATAACTGGGGTTACTCTGGCAGTTTTCTCAGCCCATCTAATTCAAAATAACTAGTTTTTCTTCATGAGCTATTGCTCTTCATAAATTCTTGCTCATCTGACTGAATTGATACTCTCTCAGGACTTGAAAAATAGCTAATCCAACACAGATTTTCACAGGAGCTGTTGGGTCCCATCCAACTAATCAAACACAAACATCCACAGGAAGACACTTTCCTTTCCTGCAGGTATACATACACCTCTGTTTACATCTGAATCCCCTCAGTAAAGTTCTCTACCCTGACTGCTGACTCTGGGGACACAGAAGCAGACTTGGCATCTAAAGCCCAGCTGTGATGGGGAATGTTTGCAGTCCCTGGGGAGCTCTGGCAGCCACCACGTGTGTGTATCTGACCACAGCAGAGGTGCACAAGAACAGCTGTGGACATGAAAAGTTGTCAGCTGCAGAGACCCCTCGGGGATGTGTGCTTTTCCCACAATACCTGACTGGACTGGCAGCAAGTGTGGCAAGGGGATCACAGGGTCCAAAGCCTGAATATTTCATTTGTTGGTGTCCTTTGCACAGGTGAAACACACACTTGTGACTTAGAGACACACCTGGTGCCCAGGCAGCATTGGGGAGTAGGTGAACTAAATCATCATTAAAAATGAGGTCATATAAAACAGCACTGCACACCTATATCTGCACAGTGGGACAGAGATCCAAGTGACAATGAGATGATGAAGGAATTTCCCTTCTCTGTGACACCTCATTTGCATTTTCTTAGGGTACAGTTAATTAATAAAATCGCCCAAGTTAAAAAAAGCCTTCACATAAAAGCCTCCTTGAGTAATTTGGACTATGTATTAAATGATGGCATAGACATCAGCAATATGAAAGAAAATTTAGCAAAATCACTGCATGAACAGCTTCAATAGATCTTCCAGTGAAGCAAACGTGAGGAAGAATATTTACTTTAATTTGCTTTTTATAAAAATAAAATTATCTCTTCCCTTTCACTTAATCCTCACAGTTAAATGCAGCAATAAATATTTCCACTGTTTTTCATTAATTCTTTATTCAGCCTAGTTTATTGTATTAGTTTGTTTTCAAACTGTCCATGTTTATTTTTATCTGAAGAATTTATTACAAAAGCTGGCACTGTACAAGTCACGCATTCATTAAAACAATATTTGCGTGAATAATTTGGATTTCTTTCCGTCTTAGACAAAGAAAAAGAAAAAGAAAAAAAAGAAAAAGAAAAAGAAAAAGAAAAAGAAAAAGAAAAAGAAAAAGAAAAAGAAAAAGAAAAAGAAAAAGAAAAAGAAAAAGAAAAAGAAAAAGAAAAAGAAAAAGAAAAAGAAAAAGAAAAAGAAAGGAAAGAAACTGTCTGAAAGACAGGGAAATCATTAAAAAAAAAGAAGAAAAAAGAAAAGGGGAAAAAATTCTGATTTATTAACACCCAGTTCTTCTACATTCTGCATAATAATAAGTGGATTCCTGAGGTGAAACTAGATCTTCCTATAGTGAAATGTAAAACTACTCTTTATTTCAGTGCAGAGAAAATCTATTAAGACAGCAAATTCAATATGAGTTCTGTGGAGAGAACACAGAATGCTTTGAATATTATCAGAAAAGGAATTTTAGCTTCCAGTCTGTACAGACATCTGTTACAACCTCAAAGATGACTTTGGATTTGAGTTGAACAGGTCAGCCAGGACTAAAATCCTTTCATTGTTACACTTAAGTGGTTTGAGTTTATAAATTTTAATGTTACACTAATAATCCATAACAAACAAAAGATTTTTCCCACTGTCCAGCTTGCTTTGGTTACTAACTTTTACAAGTTATTCTTTTACTTGGTCCCAGATATCTGCATTTTCTCACTTTCCAATAATAAGTGCACATGCCTTCACTCAAACCTGAAGACTGAGCAATAGGTGCTTACAGGAGTTGCTAAAATCTATTTGTTCTGCTCTGCAACCCTAAACTCCTGTGTTCTGAACCTTATGGGTCTTTAGAGCTCACTCCACCTCTTATGTTCTGGTGCCTTCATAGCACCTATTTGTCAGACAAATCATCAATAGACTGAAAATGTGTTTCTAACAGCCCTGATTTATCTAACTATGCCAGTTAGTCACTGCCTCTCTCAGTACAAATGCCTCCCTGGCCTCAGGCACGCCAACCACAGGGAGCAGAACCTCTGCCTAAGCCCTAAAATATCTTGATCTTCAACCAACTTGCAAAAGTTATCGGTGGTGCATGGAGAGGGGAGGTGATGCTGCTTGTGCAGTTAAGAATGCCAAGACCAGCCTTAACTGCTCAACCCAAAAGTTAAACATTCTGAGCATGTAAAGAACAATTCCTAGCAGAATATGGCACCAGGGAGCACCTGGCAGACAGCATTCCTGATAAAAGAACTGACAAGGGATGGCACTGATAACTTCTCTAAAGTTGATGAGCTAAGGGCTGCAGGCTCACCTAGAAACATGACTGGCAATCACTTTATGCTGGGAAAGGACAGTCCCACTTTTTAAAGACAGGGTCTTCTAACACACTGCTTCTTGGAGTTGTGTGGAGCTTCCTCCCTTGAGCTGGGATGGTTTTCAAGTTTAATCCTTCCAGCACAGAAAAAGAGATTTGCCAACAGTCATAGGTAGGGGTGAGTAACATCAATTTACTTAATTATTCTTCTGGATTTAACACCACTGCTTCCATATTGCTTCAATAAATAACGCACTTTATCAGTAATTTTAATTATCAATGCTGTGTACTAAATATTTCTGACTAAAGTATTTTAGTCTAATCATTATCACTATCATCACCAATTTAAATAAATAATTTATTTAATTAATAGAAATATATTTAGGTTGCCATCCTTTACCCTGCAGGACAAAATTGTATAAAAGCTAAAGTGCACCTTTAGAATCATTTAGACAGAAATTGTTGACCAAATCTGGGATTAGAATTGGATCCAGACTCCTCTCTGAGAAGGAGCTCAGAAAGCAAGGGAGGTCTTTTTGAACCTCATGACTCAGCAGGAGGGTGTCCCTGAGAAACTTCATCTGAAATTTCCATTCTGCCTGGGACACCACATGAACCATCCATGGACAGGCAACAAGAGCAGCAGCTCCATCAGGATCACACCCAAATGGCCTTCCTGCCTCTCCAGCTGCCTTCTCAACAGTCTCAAAGAGTCAGGGGGAAAGACTTCACAGTGAAATGCTTTTTTCATGCTGAAAATTCTTTATGCTGTGAATTCCCAGAAGGTGCCAGACTGAACACAATATCAATGTAATTTCTTAAGGTTTTGGTTTTGCTGGGGAAAAAAGCATTTGATCCATTCCTCCTAGTAAAACAAAAATAAGCTTTCTGTGAAAGCTTACATAGACTCTGTAGCAACAGAACAGGGGTAAAAGAAGGGCTGCATGCTATAAAAAGAACAGCATTAGACTTTTTTAATGGGGTTAATATACTCTGTCCACCTAGCCATTACAATGTGCTACGTGTGTTAGTGGCACAACCATGAAAGGACCATCCCACAGTTAAGGGAAAAATAGCAACTAGTGGATTTTTTGTTTTGTTTCTCTACATGGGGATTTTTTTTATCATGTCTCTCTTTAATTCTATATGCATCAGTTTCTAATAAATTAAATAATAGATTGGAAGTTAGAAGCAAGGATGGCACATATCTATAAATATCAAGCTGACTCTGTGGTCGAACAATTAGCTGATGAAGTTTTATTTGTAAAGGATGGGGGAAAAAAAATTCCACCGCTCTGTAACATCAAAGGAAAGCACCTTAAGCATACCAGAATCTTCATTACATGGCAATTTCATGAAGTTTTCCACTTTAAAGTGTAGTGGCAATTCAAAGGCTTAACTTTTAACAAAACAAGACAATGATATGGTAAAGCACAGAATTAAACTCTGGTGGAAGTTCATGTCTATCCTTACATTCAGTTTGAAATAAGAATATTAAAAATCATGCACTTTATAATACACTTTAGAGTGGCATTTTGAAAAATTTAACTTATTTAAATTGAGAAGAAAATCACAATGTCTGCTAGAGTCAGTTTTTTTCTTCCTAGTCCCTTCCTGCAACTCCTTGTGCATGTTGCAAATAAATATTTCCTAATTTTCAGCTCTAGATTACATTTTAATGTGTACACATGAGCTCCTTAATGTCAGATATCAATACAAGAAAGTCCAGATTCTGGGCTGAATTCAAGCTACTTGCAGAAAAGAAATGGGGAAGTAAAAAGGAAATTTAAGGGGGGTTTATGTAAAACACCCTGTGCAAACAGACACACAGACAAGAGTGCTAAAGCTGAACATGAACACCAGACCTCTGTACCAGTTGAGTCTCCCCAGTGTAAACCCTATCATGGCAATAAACAATCTCCAGGGTTTAAATGAACAGTGGCCATCCTTCCTCTTCTTCTGTTTGGCCTAAGCTGTACAAAAGCCACAGTGGTTCCATGCCACCTTGGGATTTTAACTTGTCCAAAAAAGTCAAATCTGGCAGCACAAAGCAACTATATTACAAAAAGGGTCTACTCAAAAGTTGTCCAATTTTTACTGCTCCAGGATTCATGAGAATGATGCACGTGTGCTAAACAGGTTAAACTCGGACCTTTGTGTTTGAACTTCAGCTTTTCAATGTACGTGGGTGCTTGGTATTTCAATCAGATATTATTTTCAATTTTTTTAAAAATCATGTTCTGCCAGACAAATTTCATCATAATTTTCATTTGGATTTACCTTTGGCATTGTCTTAGGCTTCCCTTTCTCTTTTGGGTATTTCTGTAAAGCTACAATAGATACTGTTGTTGCCATAGAGGTCATATGTAGCTTTCAGATTAGAATGGAAAAATTTCCCCTTCATTTGAAAAATTAATTCTTCTCACATTTATATTTGTAAATCAAAGTAATGCAACTGCTCCACAAAAAACCAAAATCAATCAACCAAACAAAATTCCTAGCCAATAAAGCCACCAAAATATTATTTATGATGGCAGAAACCTGGAGCTGACTCTGCATGGTCTTATCTGTATCTGACATGCCCATATTTTGAAAATGAAAACCAAAAATCCTACCTATATTCACAGGTGGTGACTGTGACACAATGAAAAATGCTTATTTTAAAATGTGCAGTGTTTTTGGCTTCTCTCATGTCAATCACCACTGCCAATACCTTCCCTTTCTTGCTTTGGGATGAGAGTGAGTTTGGAGAAATATTACCTGAACATTGCAAGGTCAGCATCCTGGGGAGTGATAAATTAATTTTGCATAACAGGATTTTGAATTCTTAAGCTATTTTGTTATTACTGGTAGGATTCCCAAGAAGTTTCTCTAGTGTGCCTGTCAGAAATTCTTCTGAAAAGCATCACCACAACAGAGGGCTTTACACTTTTTGTCTGAGTCTGGCACCAGGCAGGCTTTTGTAGGTGAGCAAAAAGTCTTCTGTTTATTTAAAATCTTTTTTTTTAACCCTAATCGTTTGAAACTTACAAAGTAGATATCCAGTAAAAAATTCTCCCTATATTTATCCTGAGGCATACTTTCTTCTTAATATTTTGATTAATTTAGGTTTTGCACATCACTGCAATTTCAGAAAAATATTTAGGTCATATACAGGGGAGGAAGGTAACAATTCCAGCTTGGATATGGCATGAGGGAAAAGTTGAAATTTACAGAATGAGTTTAAGTTTTCATTTCTTCTCAGTTCCTTGGCTGTATCTCCTGTTTCCATAAGGACCAGAGGAAACAGATGAAAAATCTAAGCATCATCTCTGTCATCTTTTGCATATATCCAACTCTTAGACAATAGTGTCATTTTAAAAATATCTGCCTATTAGCATCTCTCATAACATTCTACTGTTGATGCCAACAAATTCTGCAGTTATCAGCTAGACATACAACTGATGTAGGAAGAATGTGAAGAAGAGAGTGAAATACTAAATATGAAGAGAATTGAAAATCAGGAAGGAAATTTTTCATTCAGTTAAGGTTTTTGAAGGGAATGTACTCCTGTTTACTGAAAAAAATAAATAAAAAAGAGGTTTTTCACCAGCTCTAACCAAATAGCATAACAAAAGTGTGTACTTATTTCTATTCTTCTTTGTAGCCTTTGTAGAATTACACTGGTCAGAGTCAGCAGAGGTAAAATAACACAAGTATTTTTATGACTAGAATCAGAGAACTAGAGACCAAACAATGCATCTCCCCCTTATTTTTCCTTACTCCAACCTTAAACTGTCCTGCAATAGCATTTATCAAGTAATCTAGAAAGAGAATATTGCCTGATTTACCATGCTGAGTTGTTCTATTTCTTATTTTACTGGAAACAATATTCTAAAGCAGGATGCCATAGAATTGTACCAAGAGAGACTTTTGAATGTCAATTTTCCTTGGCTGATGTTGGAAGACAACCATGTATTATGTATACTGTCTTTGTTACAGCTCACACCAGACTGAAATAGCCATTCATGTTCAAGGATAGTTATATTTACCTTTTGTAGCAAGGTAGCCAGTGTCAATGACCAAAACCTCTACGTGGTATTTCTCTATATGCAATAATTATGGTACCTTCTTGTCATTGGTTTTTTGGTTTTTTTTGGGGGGGAGGAGGTGGGTTATTTTTGTTTGGTTTTTTGTTTATTTGTTTTGGAGTGGTTTTTGTTTTGGTTGTTCTTGTTGTTCTTGTTGTTTTTTTCAATAGGAATAAATCTTGTAATCAGTTCCTGCAAATTTGGAGACCTTCAAATACAGAGATTTATAACTACATTAAAAACCCATCCACAGTGGAAATGTTAAGAATGTGCTAGCTGGAGTTTTCCCAGAGCATCTTGAGTCCAAATGACTTCTCTACAAACCCCAGTGAGAATCTTGAAGTCTTTAACAGGTATTTTCAATAAATCTGATTCAATAATGTGTGGATGTTTCTATGCCTTGGAAAATCTCAGATGTAAAGACATCCAATATTCCAGTTCTCTGAAACAAAATATCCCATAGGTTGTGTAAGAACAGTTTCTTATGCTTACTACAAAGAGAATCTCATTTCAAAAAAAGTCAAAAGGAGAACATTAACAATAGAGAAACTGTGCTTGGGAAGTTTATGATATGAGATGAGTACTGTCAGGCTTCCACCAGATGTTACATCTATCATTAATGATTTTTTTTATAAGAAAAAATCAAGCCTTTGCTGGTTTTCCTTACAAAATGAATGCATCTTAATTAAAGTAGTATATGATGAATCTGGGATGGAGTTATGTTGGTATTAACATTCTAATAGTAAAAGCAAGGTTCTGATTAGGATAGGATGTACTACATAACACATGTCAAAACCAAAATCACTACTAAAACAGTGGCAGGAGCATATGAAAATTTAAATCCACCGATTACAGCAAGATGTCATTCATTAAACCAAAACCTGAACATCATTGCTTCCCTCTCAAGAGTCAAATGCCAACTGTGGAAGGTCCTCATCTTCCAGCAGCATCTGGCTGTTGGCAGGGTCTGTAGGGGCCGTGCTGGCAGTGCGAGAGCGGATCCTGGGAGCGCCACGTGCTTAAACTGCTCACGGCTCTGCTGCCTCGTTGACCTGGATGTCATTTTCATTTGATTCATTTCTGCTTGTGCAATTGTATTTGTCTATGAAAAGGTTTCTAGATAAGATTAGAACAATAATGTTAAATGTTCTCATATCACATTATTGCTATACTTATCTTTTGTTCATTCTGCACATTTTTCTTCATATATTTTTGCCTTCATTTCACTACCAATCAACTCTGAATGTATTTCTTGCACTGCCACTTCTATTAATGCATGACAACTCCTTTTTCATCTTTTAGATTTTCTCTCTCTATTCTCTTTCCTGTGGTTCAGCTTCAGTAAATAAATATGAAGAGTTTCTCAGAAAAGAAAAAAATAAATATTTTTGGTTTATTTTTCTCTTTTTATTTTTTTCTTTCTTTTTTCTCTTAATCTACTTCCTAAACAGATCTTCTTGTGTTCTCAGGTCAATCTGGGGCCCAAAGAATTCAAACATGGATATATGCATATATTCAAATGTTTATTTTTAAATATTTCCATTAGATTAGACATGAGATTTGCACTGAAGACTAGAAGAAATTTCATCTATATGGCATACTTTTAAATCTGCTGAGATGAAAGCATCTATCCTCCTACCCACTCTGATATTCTCTTTCCAGATCATGTCAGTAAACATTACTACGTGGGTTCCAGGAGTGCACCAAGGTACCTTCAAGGACCACGCCCCTTACATGACAAGGCTTTTTATAAAACTCTGAGATAAAACCTCGAAGAGCCCTGGACAACA
This sequence comes from Notiomystis cincta, assembly GCA_013398075.1. Taxonomy (NCBI): domain Eukaryota; kingdom Metazoa; phylum Chordata; class Aves; order Passeriformes; family Notiomystidae; genus Notiomystis; species Notiomystis cincta. The sequence goes on from VZRX01000030.1 coordinate 158,819, forward strand.
TTAAGTTACTTCATCTCTACCAAAGCCCAAAGTTCATACCTGATTTCCTGAGGGCACACAGTTTCCTACATGCCTACATTTTTAATTTGGCTTTAAGATGAAGACCTCTGCCTTTACGTTAGAGCTGAAAGAATTCTGCTTTATTTGGGGCCAAATTTAACAGCATAAACTTAATTTATTGGTAACAGTGATCCTTACCCTTAGCTCTTCATATCTAAATTTCAAGAGCACATTACCTCTGTGCTCCTCTTCCACAGAGGTGTGTAGAATCAGCCAGAAAATGAAGGAAGCTCTACTCCTCAACTTCCAGGACAGGGAGACAACACAGGATAGTGTCAGCTACCCACTGGAAGAACAGAGGAAGGAGGACATCCTTTCCTCCCCTCTGCTGTCTGCCATGGTATAAAAAAATCAAACCTTAAGAAAAAGAATTACATAAAAGGAGAGAAATACCAAAATAAAATCCCTAATTAGCACTGCATTTTGTATGTAGAATCATCCACTCTTACCCCTCTTTTCCAATATCCTCCTTCCCCTTCATTTCAGAACCCATTATGTTAACAAGCTGATTCCTCAGTGGCATTTATGATGTAAGGCAGAGATTTTCAATACTGCCTAAAGGATTAGTTAACAGAAATTGAGCATGTAATTCTCCTTTGAAAATTCGATCCTTACACTTTGCCCTCTAAGAGTTTACAAATCCCAAGAAGAAAACGTTTAAGATTCAGAATCACTTCATTATGAAAACTATGCTATTTCATTACAAGACCCTGCTGATTTGTGAGCAAACTTTAAAATTCTTTTACCCAAATTAAAGGCATTGCTTCCCTAAATTCATCCATTCTGTGGCATCTTTACTTCTACAGAGAGATGTGATTTTTGCATACTTGATGAAAACACAGCTTTCACTGGTTTAGAAGGCAGACCAGCATATTAATGTGTTAGGGGGCATTCAGCATGTCACTCTCTCAGCAAAGTTCATAAGTACTGGAACTGAAATAATGAGTCACTTCATCAGAGTAGTCCATCACTGCTGACAATATTTATCCTTCCAATATTTCTACTTTCTTTGGAGCAGCCTGAAAATGTTTTAATATAAGCAGCTTATCTCAAGGGTTTTTTTTCTAAGTAGGAAGCAATATACAGGTATAATAAACCTACTAGTAAACAAATTCATAGTACATGCATTTCAGAACATACATTTTGCTGAAATATTATAGAAATACTGTCTCAAATCTTAAAATTAGAATGAGCTCTAAAATATAGACATTTTTCATAGCTATAATTTTCAGTAGATTTGCTTACATAAAAGATGTATTTGTAAATGGAAGTAAAACTAAGAAGCTTCAAGAAATTATGAATATATAATTTTAACATTTGACTTTGTAGTATCACAGAGCATTTTAAATTTATTATCTTGGAAGCAAAGGATTGTAGAGGACTGTAGTCCTCCTTCTTGCCATTTTGAAGACAGAGGTCTTCCAGTCCTCAGCTACCCTTCCTGACTACTGTGACCTTTCAAATTATTGAGAATGATCTAGCAATGATGTCCATCCCTTCCCTCAACACTTTTGGGTGCATCCCATCAGACAACATGGCCTTCTGGATGTCAGGTTGGATTAAATGGTCTCTAACCCAATCATCCACAGCCAAGTGAATAGGAACTAATTAGGTTTGTGGGCAGCATTAATTCATGAATTTTCTTACTTCTGATAGATCTTTTAAGATCCCCTATATTCATATAAATTTTCCATATGACCCTGAGATGAGCTCAGCTGCTCAGAGCAGCTAAGAACACCAAGGTTGCAGGTTTGATCCCTGATCAAACAGGCCATTCACTAAAGAGTTGATTCTTGAGTCCCTTCCAACTCAGAAAGAACTGTGATTCTGTGATATAAGAGCACTTTTAATTTTAATATTTATCTTTTCCCCTGAAAATTTGATAAAGAAAAAGATTGTTTGTAGAAAGCCTGAGGTATGAGCAGATTATGGATCATTTCTAAGAACTGCATTTCCTCATACTGAATGTTTCATATCTTTATAATTTGAAATAACCTGAAGGTTCTCCAAAGATGTAAAAGCAGCCTCCCCAGCCAGAACCAGGATACCAACTCACATCACTGAATGCTATTTTTTAACTCCGAGCTTAATTCATAGGTTAGCCCTAAAGCTTTAAACTTTAATTGCAAGATTATGTGACTTTTCTGGTTTTATTATGAATTTCTTAATGGGATGTTGTATTAATAAACCAAACACTGTCAGCTGTAAGATTTAAGACAAAACAAATCATATTTTGGCCTTGGGGTTATACTGAACACACATACTGTGTGAATACAATATACTTCATATTGTGGATAAAAATAACTATAAAGCATAGCTTAAAAATTAATGCAAGATCATTAAAATCTTTTCAAAGGTTCTTCTTCATTCAAAGCCTTGTTATAGTCATACATGGAGCTAGGCCAACATATCATGAATATCAAGTTAATTAACAAACCCTGAATCTAAATTAATGAGAGAATCAGTCAGCTAGCCTATTTCTTTGCTTTTAAGAATTGATAACTTGCATTGAGATGTTTTGCAGAAATAAGCCTATTTGCATGTTTTTATGACCCCCACTGCTACCAGGAGGGAATAAGTAACCTAATGAACCCTGAGAGCTTCACCAGCACACATATGCACACTCTTGGTATGACTTTTATTAAAGGAACCACACAAATTTTGAAAGATCTGAAATTTGAACATTCTTCCTAGAAAGCCTCAATCCAGCTGCATGCAACTTCAGGGGATAACCCTGTGATTTGGTTGGTAAAGTCTCATCTGCTACTCACTCCTTAGGAAACACTCATTGTCCTCATCAAATCCCTCATCCTAATCCAAGTCAAAACACTGTGAGCACATTTTTCTTTCACTATTAAACATGGCCTATAAAACATGCAATAAGGAAAGAAAAAAGTAATATAGATCATACAGAAGTTAATTAATTGTATATTTGAATTCTAAAAACAAGGAAGCACATATGCCCTGGTCCAAGTTCTGATCTCTGAAGCAGGAGGAGGTATAGATACTCTTTAGTTGTACTCTAATAGATGCTGAAGCAGTTTACTTCTGAGGAGTCCCCAGGATGATGAGAACAATTCATAAGTGAGGTGTTCTGTTTTATCCTGATCCAAACCTTCTCTTAAGAAACCCATGGAAGAGCTAAGGTGATCCTCATTTATTACTTGTTGCGTATATTTATAGAAAAACTCCTTATCATACCATAATTTCATATTAATTAAACAAGAGTAAAAAAGACATAAAAATGAATCAAGATGTATTCACTTGCAATAATCCTCAAATGTTTTTAACTGCCAAACATTAGGCAATTTCTTTCCAGATGACATTTTAAACTAATGAGTATCAAAATGTCATGCTATCCTCAGAAATGTGAGGTATCCTCAGTTAGCCAGTCAGAAAATTACTATGTCAGTTTGAATGACCAGTTTCTGTGGAAAATGAAAGAATTATCCGCCAGGCAGAAACAGCAAATCCCCAGTGAGTAGATTTCACACCTTTTTGGTTTAACACTGTGCATCTTGCATTCTTTTGACTAGAATATCTGTCTTACTAGAAAATTTTATGTGAGTGCTTCAATAAATCAAAGATTTTAATATATATAATATTTACAGAATAATGTAGGTATTATCCTAATAAACTTTATATTTATATAAGTAAAATATAGAATAAAATTATATTAATGTTATTCCACATTTGGAAATATAAAAGATCTTTCTTGTTCAGCTTTGTCTATCCATTAATTTACAAGTTTCTGATAATATAAATTCTGCTTCAGGTTTTTTTTTTTTAATGTTTTAACAAACTCTGAAAACCATACACAACGTGGATTTCTTTTATTATCCTGTGAAATCAAATGTGAAAACTAGCTATTATAGTATAGAAGTATCTTTAGAAAGCACTTCTCAGATTCTACAGCACCAGTTCTAAAAAGAACTTATTTCCCATGGGGACAGAACTTGTCTATTATAAGTAGAATTTACTATTGGTCTCCTCTTTTTTTTTATAAGTATTAATGACAGCTTCAGACAGAAAAGGGCAGATATAGTAAAAAGGTGAATATTATGGCTTTTAAAACTGCTGCTGCTAGAGGCTACATTTTCTTTCAAAAAAACCTCTGCAAATGTGAAACTCAATGTTTCCAATGGCTGTATTCTTTTCCATCTCCAGATATGAAGTCATTAACATAGCATTCTAGACAAAAAAAATTGTAAGCATTTCTTCCATGCTTAAATAAATAATTAATCCTTAACTCCTTCTTCTACTGATTTTAACAAAATCTTTATAAAACTGCTTTTATAGGCAATGCCTAGTATGAGCTTATTAAATCCTTGCTGGTACTTCTGACCACCAAGATACAGTATTACCATGTAATATGTGGATATAAAAGTATAAATTCCACTTTTGATTACTCCTCCAAGTACTTCAGGGAATTAATATTTCACATTTTGTTCAAGTTGTTGCATTGAAATTCTTGAAGAGGGTAACTGGAGTAGACCAATTAAAGGAATAAAGCTTTAATTTTCAACACCAGTAAATTCCAGCAAATGAGTAGCTTTGCTTAATGATTCACTGACTGCTTAAATATGCAAGAAAAGACTTTATGGTAACACTAAGAACCAAAGAAAAGAACAGTTTGAGTATTAGGCTGAAATAGAGCTTTGGCAGATAAGAAACTGTATGACAGATGAAGCTGTATTATTTACTTATTTACATACATTGCATGATAACCTTGTGTACTGAAAAATTGCAAAAAGAGTCATGTGGTTTGGTTTTTTGGGGGTAGTGGGTTGGCAGCCCCTAATTAGGAAATTCCAATATTTAATGTAGCATTGCCTGCCCTTTGCATATGGCTAAAACTATATGTCATGCCAAGAAGTAAAAGATTTCTACTTTTTCCACATCAGGTACACATGTGGTGAATTTCCTTCATCCTGTTGGTCTGCTCAAAGACACCCAGTTTGCCTGGAAAGCTCAATATTGTGGCTTGGTAGAGGCAGGAAACAATTAAGTAGGAGGTTTACTACAGGGTGTATCATATTTGCTTGAAAGTTGCATGAAAACCCCTCTCACAAGCAGATCCACATGCCAGTGATAAGTGTCACAAGAGATCAATATGAAAAAATTTAGTTCACAATTCAAAGGCAACTTCACGCCCCTGCTGAAGCCTCCAGTCTGCCTCCGAAAATGTCATCCCTGACTCACAGCTGTAAAGATCTCTCAAAGCAGTGAGCTGTTGATAGTTCAGTCCCCAGAGGGCACAAGGAAACAGCGTAATTCTGTCACTGATTCAGTCCTATCCTCTAGGGTAAGCAGAGGATAAATATGAAGGAGGAAAACTTGGTTTGGGTACTCAGGCTCTAGATTAAAGCTGCTCCAAATTGGAGAATGAAAACTGACTCTGAATATTTTACTATGGAACACATGCTCTTGTGGCAGAATGCTCTTCCAATAGATAATATTCTTATGCCTTTTGGTAAGAATTCAAGATGGAACAGTGGCAGTTTGTATGCAACATAAATTACTAATTCTTGGAAGAGACAAGTTTTGCTTTCACTTTGCTAACTTAAATCTGTGTTCTTGATTAAGAAACTTAAATTTATCATTCCAAACAAGAAACAATCTAGCATCTAACTCTTTAAAGTTATTGGTAGGTTTACCACAACCATGAAGTTTAAGCCACTTAGGCATATATGGAATTCCCACTTGTCTAAATTAAAAGTGCTTGCCTGTATCTGTCTCTCCATCTGTGAAATTAAGAATGAGCCAGCCCTCTACCTGTTTCATATAAACTGTGCAGAGTTGGAAGGATCCAAAATTGCTGTAGTAGGAGTTCCAGCTTATGCTATCATTTTTTACTAATACCATTATCTGCACAACATTTAAATTCAAATAAAATGTGTAATGTTATCCACACTTTATTTATGTAGAGCATAATAAGAGTTGTGACTACACAATCTCATTCTCTTTGGCTCAGGGTCACCCTTAGAAATACCTACATAGATACAGTCCAAGACATTGATTCAAAAGAAAAACATAGGTAAAAAAATTATCATGTACACCTAAAGGAAGAAATATCCCTGCTTTTCTTCAATCAATCTTTTGGAGGGGAGTTGTGAACTCAACCAGCAGATCCTTATCGTTTAGGGTAACTCCTTTGGGAGGATTCATCCAGCCCTATATTAGTGTATACTACTTTCCTAGTTACTCATGAGCATTCCTTTTAAAGCCTTACTGCACACAATACATGAGACTTTCACCTCCGCATCTCTACAATTTTGTACAAATTCGTTGTTAACTATTCATGGATACTACAGCTTTACTTCCACCAAGCTTAACTCAATTTAGGTGCCTCTACTGCTCCTCCAAACCAGAGAGTCTAAAACCAGCTGATGGTATTCCCACCCCTACAATGAAAAATCTCCAAGCACATCTGTTAAGCTTGGGTGGATCCACACCTGCTGCTCTTAAAGGCCCCAGGTCTCAAAAAGCATCAGGGCAACTTACCAGGTAGTTCTGATTGTGCAGCTAGAACATGCTTCAATCCAGATTAAAATAAATCCGTAAAATAGACACACCCTACTACTGCTCTATACTAGTGTGGGTAGTCCTGTCTCGAGGAAATCAAGAAAAGTGAATGTGTTTTAAGAAGATTCTGGCGATAGAACACTTCCTTTTGTTTAAATATTTATGGAAATGCGACCAAAGAAAAAGTTGAAGCTGTAAGCAGCCTACAGCCAGTGAGTCACTTACCAAAGCTGGAATTATACAGTACTACAGAGAAAGAAGCAGGATGAGAAATGCAGGAAGGCCTCAGAATAAGCATTTGTTAAGTGTTGCAATATAACATGCATTAGACAAAGATGCAATAAAATTGCTACAGAAATAAGCTGTTTCTAAAAATTTATTGCTTTGTCAGGGTAGCAGAGTGAGATTACATTTGGTACAGAACTGGAGGCCTGGTTTTGATTTCCTGGTGAGTGTTCCCACCTGCAGCTGTGCACCAGCACAACCCTCTTCAGTCCCACACTCCAAGGAAGGGAAAGTGGCCATGTCCCTGTGCATTCTCGTTTGGTGAAGTCAGCAGTGAAGTCTCTGCAAACCATTCTCATTTGCTACCTTGTTTAGGAAAGCTTTTATGGCCTATATTTTTAATTGATTTCTCACACAGAATTTAGTAGTTATTTAGTACCCAGGACATTGGGAAGAGCATGAGTTTTCCTACAGTCATTGTTAGTAACAGTGAACACCAATGGCCCAGAGGATGCATTTGGATGATCCACAGCTTGTAAGATTAATTTGTATCATCTGCACCTTTTTTCTTTCTTCTCTCTACATTTTCTCAGAAGATATGTGTCTTGAATTGAGATTGTTAATCCCATTTTCTGAAAGGTATGGGAAAAAGCATGAGGGAGTCTGTTCTCTGTGTAGCAGTGGGAAGGCCCTGAGCTGAAACTGAGTGAGCTGCATGGCACGTTTCATCTGAGACAGGAGTAATGTGCCCCAGGGAAACACAGCACTAAACTAAGAAATAATAAAAAAGAAATAAAAAGTAAAGAACCTATGAGCAAGTGCACTGGCAACTGGGGAAGCTGTCATTTCTGTTTCTTGGATTTACCTTTCTGTGCCACACTGTGCAGTCCTGACTAATCTGAAATTGCAAATACCTGGAGTCTGGGATCCCCAGACTCCTCGTTCAGTCTAATACTCAATAAAAATGGTCACCAGTGCAGCTATTAGTAAGGTAAGTAACATGCTGCCTGTGGATTTTTCCAATTGCTCTCTGGTAGCTGTCAGAGCAATTAATATCTTCAGTGCCAGGGATGCTTCCCCTGAAGAATTTCTTTCAAGGAACAAGTTTTTTGTACTGCCAGAATAACTGGTCTTGTTATACCCTTATAGTCTGAGCTACAGTTTAGCCAAAAATGTTTGGTGCAGGAAAAAAAGAGAGGACTCAGGTACTCAGTGCAGGTAGGACATAATATTCCTTCTGTATAGGTGTTTTTCATTTAAATTGAGAAATATGTGCTCTAAATACCTAAATGCATTGTTAGCATCACCAGTAAAAATCATAATGCAGTTATAAATTCATTATAGCTTGTTTCTTACATTTCCCACTCTGTCTTCTTTGGGAGATGCATGGTAATTTTCCCCAGGTTTCTGCAGCAAACCTGTTATGAACATGTTAAAACATGCAAGTTGCTGAAGCTGAACCTCCAGAACACTGGACTCACTATTCTTTAACTGAGACATAGGGAAATGTGCAATGATGCAGGATCATCAGCTTCTCTCTCAAACACTCCATCTTTCAGGAGAGCAGCAAAATGTGTGGTAGAATTAAATATCAAAGTTTTCCAGGTTTGAAAACATTTCCAAGTTCTGAAAATCTCTTTAAAGTGCAATTAAGATCACAGGCCTTTGGAGGAAGGGAATTAAGTTTACAGAAAATCCTCAGTATGTGTCAGCTCTAGTTATACCTACTCCTGACAATGTTAACCACTTCACATTTAATAATTCATACTGCACTTTCAACAGTGTATCTTATGGGGATTTTAAGCCTGAAACTATCAATAGAGAAAAGTCAAAAGTCTTTAAAAAATGTAAGTAAATTTAAATTTTTTAAAAAACTATTTATTCATATGAAAATATTCCCTTAAGAAACCAGAATTTTTACATGAAACTTAGACTAGTTGAAAAATGCCTACTCCAAATGAGACTTAAAACTCACCAGAAAAAATAAAAGTCAAGGAAGATTATGCTTTATCACTCACCATTTCTTATTAGAGAACAGGAAATCAATGCAAGCTTGTTGGAGGAACTTCTGGAATTACTATGCCCAAGATTTTGTGTAGTAGAGCAAAAAACCAAACCAAAACAAAAAGCAGCAATATTTTTTGTTCATTCTATAACAGTGAAGAGTTTGCATTTTGAGTAAAAACTTCACAATATGATTAAAAGTAAATAAACTCAGGCATAGTAAAGACAGAGTAAGATGAAGCAGAAACTACAGCACAGAGCACCAATAACTCTGTAGGGCTGCAAGCATTTCAAAGGGATATTGAAAGCTTTCTCTTAATAACTTAAATTGCTCAAAAGGCAAAAAGTATTTCTGAAACATGTTCAGAAATCTCACTCTGCAGAAGACAACTATGAAATACAGGGAAGAAACAAAGTGGTAGTCTGATTAGTACATATAGTTACACACTTAGGCCTTTCATCAGTGTCTAAAATGGTGAAAAATCATAAAGAAAGGATGCTGAGACATGACCTCCAATCTATTTCCTTTTCTCTTTTTTTATCAAAGTCTATTTCCTTTTTATGTGGCTAATGTAGGACCCAGACAGTTGATGATCTTCCCAAAGTATTCCCTGTCTATTATGTGTCTATCTTTGTGGCAACATATTTCCTATCTTTCAAGGGCTGCCCACTACCTGAAAAGTGTCAGTCTGTATTCTGACAGCACGTTTCCTGTGCCTTCTCAGCTAATTACCAACAAAAACATGAGTATCCATGTTAAAAACAGTCAAAGGGAACTTCATCAGCCATTAGCTACTTGGTTTTCCAGGAAGGAAAGAATGAGTTTCTATACTCATGCCTCCAGGTTTCAGGGATCTACTATGGAAACCAGGACCAGGCTGCAGTGTTTGGCAGCAGAGGAAGATGAGTCTCAGCCTCCCTTCCTGCCTCCCTCTTAAAACCTCTTATGCTTCTTAGACCATCAAGTCACTTGTTAGTAAGTGCCAGTTTCTGTCTCCAATCTATGAGTTTTGTACCTTAAATTATTTAACTTAGTGTCTAATATATGTAAGCTATGAAGATAGATAGGCATAAACAGTGTCTGAGACAAATTCCTCCTGTAAGGGTGTTGATCCAGAATGGATTTTAGCTTTAAACTGATGTGCTGTGTGGTGGTGAAGTGGAGCATCAAGGTAAAAAAAAATCAAACAAGACTACCTCTAACACATCAGTACCAAGATCCAGAGAGGAAAAAGGACACTGCTTATACTTCAGCTTGTGAACGTGGAAAATTGTATGGTTCCAAATATGTTCACTTGTAAAAGAATGGAAGAAATATGGTTCAAATACACACACAGAAGAGTGCTAGTGCCCAAGGTAGGTAATGAAATCTTAATCACCATTGCATGGCTTAGAAAAATGGAATTGCTGTAACTACATGCTCTTTAAAAAGTGTGAGTTCCTGATAAATATGTGAAGATAACATCAGAGCTAGGAATTTTTTGAAAATCATCAAATTGCTATAGAATAAAGCAGCTGATCTGTGTCAGTTTGGTTCTAGAACAACAATCAAAAAATCTGAGTTAAAACTCCCTTTCCTTCTATAACGCAATGTTCCTGAAAGAGATTCTCAATAGTGAGGCAAAAGAGAGAAAGATCTAGTCCTAAAGAATATATAGAGTATTTGGCATAGAGGTAAAACCTTGTTTAGGAGGAGAATGGAAGCTCTGACCATGCACAGTTTTACCTGTGGTGTACATATTTGCATCCACAGTAAAAAAAAGCATGGGCAGTCTTATTTAGAACAAAAATTGTCAGCAAGGGTATTTTACTTTTCTGCTGGTACCTCAACTTTGTAATTAGTCTGCACACATTCAAACTAGTAAAGAATTGCTTACATAAGGAACATGGCATATGAAAGACAAGGAAATGCAGCCTTGGCAGAGTTCACAGATTGACAGGCTGAAACCTTTTCTTGCCTCAGTGACAGCACTTCCACCACTTTGATTTGAGACAAGGTTTCTTTCACAGACATTAGGACTAGAATTGTTATTAAGATTATCTCTTCTGATGTAAAGCAGAAGAAGTGGTAGACTGTCATCCTGCAACTCCTGAGCTGTAATTCAACTAGAGCAGACCATTTAAAAGAAATCTTATTTTAAATTATTCAAATGATTGATTTATTGTCCTTTGAAATAAATAGTAGGGGAAAAAAAATCCCATTTTGTAAAAGAAAATGTTGCTATCTGAAGACCATGGACACATTCTCAGGAGTTGAGTGGTCTAAATTTTTATTAACTTTGACATTGGAAGTCACATAAGAGCATTTGAAATTATAATTTAATCGCCAATTAGGACATAATATGAAATATTTTCTCCCTGCTGCTGACTGAAGGCTGTTGATGTTGTCATGTGCATAAGTTAATATATAGAACCAATTCAAATAAGATGGATTGGTGTATTCATTACAGTTTTCAACTTGTTTATGTGTCCTTTGGCACCTCCAAAACAAACACATACACATGAGATAAATAGTTACAACCCTCTGAAACTGTGCAAGTCTGTTTTCTAATTACTTATGTGACTCATTAGAGTGTGGTGGCAGTCTCAAGCTCTATCAAAGAATGTCAAATTGCTTGAGTCATGACTGACCCATGCAGGCTGGAGCAGCCTGGGTGAGGTAATACAACATGACATGAAACCTCATGCAGTGTCGCAAAGGTCATTGTTTTTCTCTGCACATTACTTGATGAAGCCAAGAAAAATTGTATGTTGAAGTTCTCACTGGTGAAAACATAAAATATTGCAACTTCATTGTTGGTTATTAGGAATCCTATATAAGCAAATGAAAGACTTAAGGTGCCTGGATTTACACTAGTACAAATGAGGTAAATGATCCTTGCAGAGAAAATTCCTAGTCTTTGTTGCACACTTAAAAGACTTTAAATCAATATGCGTGAAGAAACCACCATGTAATTCTTCATTATATTTCTGCAATACTTTTAACAGTTTAAAATGCATCAATGAAAAAAAAAAGGCAAAAGTTTTAAAATATTTGTTGGTTTGATTTTAAAAAAAGACTTCATAAAAATAAAATCATGAAAATGTAGTGATTTTCACTAATGGTTTGATGAAGGAAATTAAAAGATAGCTTTCACTGATATATCAAAGTTTTTTTTCTTAAAGCCACTTACAAGATCAGGTCTATATTCTAATTACAATGCACAAATTAGAAAAATCAGTTTGTAACTTGTAGAAATAACCTCCCATATTCTTTTTCTTACAGCACATTGTACATCTCATTTCTTTTAAAATAGTAACACTGAAAATGTTCAGCATAATACTGCAAAGTAAGACAGTGCTCTATATCTCTTTCTAATTTCTACAGAGCCACATGTCTGTTACACATCCCACCCTTATCATTTTTATCTTCGTTAGCAATTCCCTTGTCAGTATTCTATAAAAAAAGTACAAAATGAATACTTTTTTAGGAACATAAACTCAGCTGTCTCAGCTGTGTCTGTCAAACTGATATGTACCATCTTTATTTAGAAAACCAAGTCATCTTGTTGTTCCATCAGTGAATATAAATATTGATATTTTATGTAAATAAGTGCATAATATATTACATTGGAAAAATCCTTGTCATTTTTACTCCCAGACTATATAGTTGAATTATAATTTAAAGATGTTTAGTACAATATTCTAATGGCCCATCTTTTATGACCTTAGGTAGAGCTTTTCAAGGTAAAGCTAAAATATTATTTCAAGGAAGTTAGTCTAGTAAATTACTAGAGAAATTTAGGACTTTGCGAAATATATATTAAAATGTGACAAACCTGTAAGACTTTATCTTCAAAAGAGTATTCAGTTTGAACTCAGGAGAAACAGGTTTTCTTGAGAAGCATTAATTTGTAGATTTTTTTGAAGTTATTTGAAGTACAGAAATTTTACACAGTTCATTAATAACAAACATTTGACTTTCTGACTCGTGTATACCAGAATCAGTTATCCCTCCTAATTTGAAAAGTGAGTTATTCCCCTGAAGAGCTGTTTTGGGGATTTCATATCTTAAATAAGCAGGTAAGCATATTCTAGGTTAGAAAAAAGTGGGATTATAGAAGAATGAGTTGACTCTCACATTCCATGAAATAATTCAAAATCTTCTGCTCCATTCCCATATTTTAAAAAATCAAAGACATGGAAAACATTTCACAAAATGAGATTATTAATTTCTAATTAGCTGTTGTTTCTGTTATTTTAGCTATAGAATATGCTAAGTTGGAAGGGGTCCATCAGAACTATCAAGTCCATCTCCTGGTCCTGTGCAGGACACTCCAAGAGTCACACCCTGTGCCTGAGAGCATTGTCCAAATGCTTCCTGAACTCTGTCAGGCTTGGTGCTNATAAGTTGACTGCTAACTACTTGCTTATAATGATTTTTAAGTCTGTGCTTTAGCTGAAAATAAAAAGACTGATGTAAAATGCAGCATTTCCATCTCCTCAATGAAAAATTAATTATCCATATCCTGGTTTGTAATGTTCTGTAAGTGTCTCATATGACCATGGAAGAACTATCCTAGTGCATTTCATATAGATCCATATTTGTATTATTTCTTACGATGAAGGTCACATTTCTCTCTGTAACTTTCTACTTATATTCCTGAATATCTTACTTATTTTCAACTGAATCTGTCTTAAAAATGCTAATAATATGGCATAATATCAAGAAAATTTTCTCTTTGTTCTAAAAAGGAGCTGATGTATCACAACACCAGAGGTCTCTGACTTAAATCTGCAAAGTAATTCAGAATGCAATTTTATTTGTCATTTTTCTTGGGGATTTTCAAGGGTTACCTTTAACAAAATCTCATGCCAATGAAAGTGAACTTGAAAATACAGAACATGTGAGGCATCTTCCTGTTAAATCTTCTTATATGGCTTCCACTGATGAGGGGACTGATAGGTAGGGCTTACAGCAGGAAAACCTGTATCAGTATGTGTTTAAAAACAATTTACTCTGTCTGTCCAGGGCTCCAAGGCCAAATTTAGCAATGGAAATGAGAGGAAGCACTACAAATGTTAAACCAAACTGTGTGTGTGTGTGTGTGTGTGTGTGTTTGTGTGTGTGTGTGTGTGTGTGCAAGGCCCTTGAATAAACCTCTTTGGAGTTCAGAAGAGCTGAAGTTCTCTATGTGGGCATATCCTAGGCATGTCAACAATGAAGAGAGTAATTAACATAGCTTAATATATAACAGGAATTTTTCACAGACCATTGCCATCACCAAATTTAGCAATTTTGTCATGAGGTGTATAAAACATTTCATAAGTTTAAAGACCAAGACTCAGCAAAGAACAGTCATCACAGTAACCCGAAATAAAGTGTTTAGTCCTTTTACAAAATAAGTATTGGCAATTTGTATTAGGTAATTAGTATTTGTGATTTTTAATGAAAATCTTCAAAGCCTAACAAAATTTGACTTGTTGGTTGTCCATCATTGACTCACACAACACTTTTTCTGCATACAGAAACTCATAATTCAGGTTTCAAGTGAGAGACATTTTATATCTGAAACCCTCACAACCTTCTCTCTTTCAAAGTGATGGAAGTGTTAAGGAGCTGTTGCTAGAGTGTTTTTGAGGCAGCACTTTTTGAAAACAGATCATTAATATTAACACCAGGTTTAATATTAATGATAGAATTTACAATATGGTATTAAACTTTAAATGAACAGAGTACTGTGCAAATACCAGTTGTGCACATGAATATAAAATGGAGTGTCTCACATGGGAATTTATTCTCCATCCCTCTGCAATTTTGACTGCATATCACTTGGTTAACAATCTGCTAAGGTGAGATCTAACCAACAGAGTCAGCTCACTCAAGCCCCTTCACAAATTATTTGTTAAATATTATCTTCTAGAGCTGAAACCTTGGAAGAATTTTGGTTTAACAGTTCACCTCTCAGAGGTACAGTATAAAGTCTTTACAAAGGCTCTGAAAATATCCCTTTAATATTAAAAAAAAAAAAACGTTTAAAAACAAAGACCTAAAATAGTACCTGTGTGCATTTTTTCAAATGTCATTTCTTGATGCACTTCTTCAAAACTAGGTGACATTTTTCCAGGGTATGTATTCCCAAAGGACACCACACAGACTTTGTCTTAGCAGCTGCTGCAAAGTTATACATGAGTACTGTTCAGGAATGCAGAGCTCCTCCCTGTATATGCACAGAGCCAGAACAGCTACTCTTCCAGCAGTTCCCACTGCAACAATAATATACCAACAGCAGATACAGGATCTGAGGTTTATGATCTCTGCTTAAAAAGGAGCATATGGCCATCCTACATCTGTACATACATCTTCACCACAGGAACACAGCTTCTGTGTGGAATCAGAATTCCTTGGCCCTACATTGCTCCCACAACTAAATATTTGTATATTATGAAAATATGTCTCTGCATCACCTTTTTCTACTTCTTTGAACCTTTTGGGTCTGTTCAGCTGCTACTTCCAGAGACAAAGGATTGGGTGAAGGAATGTCAATTTTTAAAACTGAAATGGGTTAATAATCAAATACTATCACAGAATTTCCTCAGCTGCCTCAGCTGTAAAGTCAAATATCTATGTTTTGATGGAACACTGGAATTGAAACATTGGTTTGCTATTTTTTTTCTCACAAACTATGGTGCTAATAGTTGTGCAGGTAATTAACATTGAGATAAACAACTGCAGTGTTCTCGATAGTTGACACAAACAGTACAGCTGCAGAATAAACCCTTAGTATGATCAGAAATGTCAGAATCTTCATTTTATTGAGTAAATTAGAGTGTACATTTAGAGATAAGTATCAGTTTTGAGTACCAGACTGTTCTCTGCAGGAATAGTTTAGTCTGAAGTTTAAACCTTTCTTTACATTTGCCAAATGGCAGTAGCTTCATGCATAGATTCATCAAAATGCCCTTTTCTACAGAGTATGGAAAGTAGCATACAAATTGGTTTCACATGCAGATTATTTTTTTAATCTGCACTCTTTTTCTTCATATCCAAACAATCACTCTCTTCTCTTATCACTGAATGCTTCGTTAATCTGCAATTTGGAAGCAAAAGCTTGCACAAATAAATTTGGCAAAGTCATTGAAATATAGCTCACAAAGTTCCTCTTTATTTCCTTTTTTCTTTTTCTTTTCCTAGATTTCATTTCTTTCCATTTTACCTCTTGATCCATGTGGCTAAATTCAATGTGTCCTTGTAGTGCAGAATATATATATATATACATGTATTAATATATAAGTATGTATGTATAAAGATTAAATGAAAACCTACTGAATAGAAGCTGTGTGCTGTGAAATCAAATTAACTTTTTTTTTCCTATGAGTATTCTTTTAATGACAGTTATGCAGATATAATAAATCAAATAAATTACTTGAATAATAAGTCTTATTATAGGATCCTATTCTTTGAAGAATATTGTTCTTGACTCTATTTTTTCTCATAAAGAGGAAAAATAAAATAATCATGTAATTAAAATCTAAGGACTTTACAGATAAGAAAAAGCTAAAAGTATCATTTAAGGAAAAGCATTTTGTGGTATGATTATATTAATTCAGTCTCATGTCCTGAGTTCCTGAGGTTGGAATGGGCAGATGTATCATGAAATCGGTTTGTTCTGTCACAGTTTTGTGTATATTGGCATAAGATAAAGCTTACAATGTCTTTGTGTTGGAAAGAAAGAGAATTTTTTGTGCCAACAAGTGAGGACAAAGTGGCTTGGGATGGCAAGTGAGAATCCAAGGAATTCTGATATTGCAAAGTTTTCATGTTGGACGAAGAGGAGTATTTTTAACTCTCCATTCATCAGTATTCTACTTAGATAGATCCTGACTTACTTTCCTGAAATAGAGGATTGTCCCTTCCAGCCTGACCTCTCCACTGGAAGCAGTAGTAGAGCTGTCTCAGCATCAGGGTCCGAAGGCCAGAGCAATGCATTTCCTGCTCCAGGAAAGCAGGGTGTTAATCAGTCTGTTCACTTTGATACCCCATGCTACATCTATGTAAAATTAGCCCTGGCTTCTATCATTTAATCCCACTGCAGCTGTGATCTGCAGCCAGGGGCTCTGGCCACCAATAAGACATAAATAGTCATAACTGAAATTATTGAGCTGATCTAAATTTCAGCATTACATAAACAATATTGCAGCTGTATCCAGGATTGCTTCTCAACTCCTTGTAGAACCAAGGAGATTGTAGAGGTTCCACAGGATCTCATTGCTGGCATCTAAATGTTTCCTGAAAGGCCATTTACCCAACAGAGAATCCTTCCTCTCCCCATCTCTCACCTAAGTGAGGTTACTCTGTAAGCAGTACTTAGCTCTGGGTGTGTATTGCACAGCTCTGCCTTAAACAACAGTTTCTGCAGTGGGTTAATCTTCCTTAATCGATAAAATCCCTGTCACTCCTGATTTGGGTGAGCTGCCTGTATTTTCACTGGGTGAAAAATGTTCATGTACAGCATGTTTCAGTTTCTGACTCTGTCAGATCAGAAGCAAAGCCTCTACAATGGAAACATTCAAGATATGTTGTTGATTCTGTGTGAGCATTTACAAATCCAGAGACAAGGCTTTTTCCATCCTTCTCTGAGTGTGAAACTTATGACATTTCACCTACTTTTTAATATTTTTTAGCAGCAATAGCAAGCAGAAGCAGTAGAAGTGTGAAACTGTCAAGATTCTGACTCAATTGTAACAGAAACTGACATTCCTACACACCAAGTTGTATTTCAGGATAACAAAATACTTTCAAAAGTAAACATAAAGGTCACTCCCTAGGGTAGTGGGCTCTGGCTGTCTCTGGAAAAGAATACAGAAGCCATTTATTAATACAGTATAGCTCCAAACCACTATTTCAAGAAGAAAATGAAAAATGCCAGTTTTCACAGACAAATGGAAGCTTACAGTTTCGACCTCACATCTAGGCAGTATTGAAATCCCATTAGACTGAATCCTACCAAAATGAGAGAACAAATGGAAGTATCACTCTGTCAAGTTATAGTCATTGGCCTTGCTTTGGCTGAGCATTAATAAAAATTTCCATTATATATAGTTCCTTTTTTTTTCTTTTTTGTTCCTAGTCAGGTAATCATTCCTCTGCACGACAACCTGTAATCTCTTTAATACTCATGCAGTTCAGGTTTCACTTTGCAAACCCTAGCCATCGTTTCAGAAAGAAAATGTCCCCCTCCATGCCTCAGAAAAACATCCAGTGAAATTTTTCAAGGCCTTAAATAATAAAAAATTGACTATTTAATCCTAAATGTTCTCTCCAAGATGGCAATGTCAAGTGTCTAATAGTACTAAGGCATAAATATTAGTTTGATTTATTTTTGTGGCCACAAATGGAAGGAGTGTGACCCCATCCTGTAATAAAAGCATCTTTCCCATCTTTCAGCTCTTCACCAGTAACTTCTTCCCCAAGTCATGAAGGCTGTTGCTCTGGCACAAGGAATTGTTCATCCCTCCTTGCCTCACTCAGGTACATCCCCCCTTTCAGCAGTTCTTACTATTTCAAATATCTGTGAAGGGTAAGAAAAGCCTGGATCGATTTTCTCAGAGAAATTTGGAAAGAAGAGAGAAATTCTGGGAAGGAAGAGGTCCCCAGCTGAAACCTCTACCAGCCCATGATCATCCCTCTCTCCTGTGCTCATCTCCTCTCTCAGCTGTGCTGTTACTGTCTAGCACTGACTGTAGCTCACATCGACTTCTCAGCAGGATTTCTGCATCTTCCTACAAATGCCTCTAAACTTCTGTTTTGACATTAGCTACAGTCATAATGAGTAATGGGAAGGAGCTAATACACATTTTAGAGAATTCATGGAGCATGTATTTGCTTTTGGCATGCAGTCCAGCAGAGAACTGCAAGATTAAGTAGTTACATCTTGCAAGCTGAGAGGCACATTTGCTGTATCGTTAATAAACATCATGGCTTTGAGTGTATTTAAATTAATATAATTTGTTAAATCTTTCTGTACAGGAAATCAATTTTACTGGGATAGAGACAAAAAGTTAATCAAGCTTAGTCTGAAGAAAACTGGCCTTTTCAATTTTGTTTACAATAAAATAACCCCATAGATTTTTAGCAAAGAAAGAAAAATCAGCATCTGTAATTGTGAAGTAAAATCAGAGTTGAATAAAAGATTTCTGAAAAGTCAGAAAGCTGACAAGTTCTTTACAGTTTTTCTGAAGTTTCTGGAATTACACAGGGAGTTACAAGTGCAACTTCTGTTGGCACTAATGAAATGTCAATGAAAACACAGCCCTTCAAGTGCTCTGTGCTCTGAGGAGTTTGTGCTGCGAAAGTATCCCTCCCAAATAATTTTGGTTTATGTCATATGCCCAAGGTAAATCCCTAGTTTCCTCTTACCAAAGTACTGATGTGAAAACATAGATATAAACCAGTCATCTATAGGGCAGAATTCCCCCTGAAAAATAAACCATTTCTCCTGATCTGTCTCAGCTGTCTTAGCTGAGCAGCTGTGGTAGAGGAGAAACATCAGGATTTTATGTGTCTTCATTTTGCCTTTTGAAGAATTTATGAATCACAAATAGGCACTAGCAGGGACCAAATTATACAGAAAACAGAAGCAAGGAATAGACTTTCTGACTATCTGCTGTAGTTGGTCATGAGTAATTTTGCAGAAGACGTTCCTAGATGGTGGAACATACCCTTATAATTTTTATTTCAATGGCAAAATTTATAATTATTTTTATTTGTATGTTTACATTTTTTAAAGTTTACCAAGGCACTCTGTTCACAGTCCATGTCCACTTAAACTCATCCCTGAAATAAAATAGGGCAATAACAACCTCAGAATAGCTGGGGAGGACATTCATTGCAGATCTGCCTTGTCTCTCTTCAGCACCTGGAGCAGCAGCAGCAGCAGCAGCAGCAGAAAGAATTTGGCCTTTTTTTTCTTTTCTTCTTGCTCTCCCCTACAATGATGTCTCCCTGTTTACAACAATCACTTTCAGAAGCTGCATTAACATAATCTAAGTCTGACTAGTTGCCAAAATCTTCTTCTGCAATGATGCCATGCTATTTCTTGATTAGTTAGAAATAAATAAACAGACCCTATATATATATATATGTATATATATAACATGAGTTTTGTATTTTGTGTATGCAAAGCAGAAGGGGGAACTCAGAAAATTATGAGTTTTATATTCAGCCACTGCCTTTTTTCAACTTGACTTCTGTTATCACTTTACCTTTAATCAGGATTCATATTATTGTCTCGCCTCAGATTACCTTCCTAACTTTTTCAAATCATTAAAATAGAAACTCTAAAATTGAACTTCAGAGACATATCTCTATATATTTTTCAGTATTTTTCCTCCCTTTAATCAATCACTGAGGCTAGACTGCAAAGTAAATATTGATCCTCATTGTTCATTTCCCCTCATTTTCATGCTTTCACTTCCATCCTCACAAATTTACACATCTCTTATGAATCCAGCTCTTGCTTCCCTCTACTTTTCTTTTCATTTTCCAAGTTGGCTCTTCCTTCTCTTTCAGCATTTTATTTTGTGTTTTGACCTACATATATTTAAGCCTTGACTGACTTTTGTGATATTTCTGTAGAACAAAAATTTTCTTTTTTTCTTTTTTTTTTTTTTTCTGTAGTTCCATGCTTTAGTCTGCATCAGGTTCTGGCTCTATGTACTCGCTTTTGAAATTCTGCACAATATCCTTTCCACAATCATCTTGTCTCTCTCCTCCATCCCCAGCTCTTATCACTACACTCTGCCATGTTGTCTCCTTTTTTCCTTACAAAAAAATTTGCACCTTTTCTGCCTTTGTTGTTGTTGTTGTGGTTGTTGAGCAGGCTAAATCACTCATCCCTTTAGAATTTTTCATGATTGATATTTTGGAGCTGTCATTCCAGCAGCAGGGCTATACATGTGACCACTTCCTTTAAATAATCCATACTAGTGAACTTGATTTCTAAGAATCCAGTTTACTTTTTCACAAATTGTCCAGGAATAAATAGTAAGCATATGATTAGGAAAACTCTACCAATGCTTAAAGCCTCACTGACAATCAATGCTCAGTAGGGATGTTGAGGAAAGATGTTCAGCTACAATTACAGAACTGGAGCTGTATTGACTTTTTACTTGAAGCTCCAACTCCCAGCAGACAGCTAAAGTGATTCTGTGTACATGACAAGATCATAACCCCTGAAGTTTGATCTACAATAATTGTAATTATTGCCTACAGAAACGTACCGTTTCACTTAATCCTTCATGATTTCAGTAGATATATTGAGCTCATTTTTGTAATTATGATTCTAGTGACAAAATTTCCATGGATAGGGAAAAAAAACACTCTTCTGACTGAATGTTTCATTTCTCTTCCAGAGTTGCACTGTCAATGAATAGTTTGATGTTTGTATCTAGCATATCAGATTTTCTAATATTCCTGTCTTTGAAGGTTCTTTGTCTGTCCACATGCCCTACCTTGAATCATATCCACCCAGAGCACAGCAGGCCCTCACAATATCTCCTCTCTTCAGCAGCACGGCCAGCAGGTCCCTGTTGTACATCCCATGGTATGGCTGGAGGCTGTGTGGGAGACTGAGGACAAAAGCCCACTGGGACAGCAAGCTGCAGTCCTACTGTATCTCTGGTTTCAAGAAACCACAGGAGCAAATTATCCCCAGAATATCCCCAAAATGCAAATTATCCCCCAAATGCAGGCGAATTTTACCTCAGAAAGTCCCTTTGGCTCACCCCAAAAGAGAACAAAGCAGCAAACATAAATATGAGTATACATAAAAGGCAGATGGGCAGGAGATCAGGAATTGGGTATGAGGCCATATTGAATTTATCTCACAGAAAATACATGGTAAAAGTCAACCAAATTGACTTTTGGAGTTTTTTCTGAAACAGAATACAATCCTTTTTGGTGAAATCAGTGGATTATAGCTCATGAACACTTGAACTCCAACCAAAAAGAATGCTATGGAAAAATATGTTCTTTTGTCCCTCTTTTCTTTCTTTTCTAGGAAATATGGATAAGATGACCCGACTTGAATGACCTGTGATGAAATAGGTCTCCCCATTGTGAGGGATACAGCCTCTGCATTCCATGGGACTGGTGGTGAGACAAGAATTGTCTGCCAAAACTGGGGAGTTGTAACCTGTCAGTGTGGAAAATATTTAGCAGTTCTAAATTGTGAGACACATAAAACCTAGTTTTATGTACTGTGATATCCCTATCAGAGGTTCCTGTCACAAACCCTGTGTAATCCTAGACAATTATGTATACATTTATAGTGTATAATAATATGCTATTTGCTTTATGACTATGTTCCATGTCAGTTCTTGTCCTCTTTGAAATTGAATGACCAGTGTCCTGACAGTACCAACTTTACTAGCACTAGTCTTCAACACAGCAAATTTTACATTATGGACTAATAATTAAAGGCCTAATCTCCTTAAGTAAAAGATCTCCCCATTCCTTCTGTATTTGATTAGGGTTTTGAGTAGTGGAAAACAAAATCAGCAGGTAAATTTCATTACTGTATTCAGGTTCAGGAATAGTACATTTTTAAAAATAAATTTTGTGTTTTATTTATTATTTCAGAACTTGAAAGAAAGAAACAGCTTAAATAGCTTAAATGTCTCTTTCTTTCTCAGAGTTATGCTCCTAGGTAGTTGTCAATTTTTAACTACATTTTCAAAGCAACACAGTGCACTTCAACAAGTCTGGCCCCATTGTTTGAGAATCTTTTAGTTCTCCTTAAAATCATTACATTGTAGTTTAAATATTAAGCTGTGCTCCTTCCTCTCATCTACATTTCATGCCATTTCTTCTATATTTTTAGAGTACATGGAAGACAACATCAAACCCAAGGAACTAATGTATGTATTTCTAATTGTTTGGAAGATCTTGGATTTGAACCATTTAAATGACTATTTGTCTTTCTGATTTTATAGCTACCTTCTTTTCCAGAATCATTGATACCATTTCTTTTCCCTCAGTTCCTAAACTGAATTTATCTGAAAATAAACTAGAAACAAATTCCTGCAGAACATCAGCACACTTTTACACATATATGGAAAAGTATCTCACAGACAGCCATGGCAGTAATCAAGTGTCCAAGAGTCCAAGCAATCAAGCAGAACAGCACCAAACACACCTCCAGGTGAAAAGGCACAGTAAATTTTTAACTCCTTGGCACCAGGTTACATACTAAAGTATTATCAGACTAATCAATATAGTAGAAAAGACGGAAAGTGGGTGCTCTGTGCCAAAGGCCAATGTCAGGTATTACATCAGGCTGCTGTAGGAGTGAGAAATTACCTCTCTGAGATTACACTGCCACTTTGTTGCCATGGCTTGTGAAGGAAAAGCAGCCACCCCATTTTTATAAGCCTATAAAGCACTGAAGTCCCTAGTGGGGCTGCCTGCAGCCTGCATAGATGCACACAACGTGCTGCATAACACAGCACATTAAATTCCAAAGGGGAGAGCTTCAGCATCTCTGGCTGATTTCCCAACAGGTCTGGAACCTTATAGAAAGAACAAGATGTTCAGACAAGAAGTGAAGAGCACTATGTTCATAATAGCAACTGAATACATAATGACCAAGAGCAAGGGAAGACTGAATATATAGAGCTACGTGCAAGATGTGCAGCAAGTCCTACCTTGGCTTGCAGACCACTTAGAGTTACATTCAGTGTCTGCTCTGGCAGGAACACAATTAGTGGTCCAAATGCTGCAGCCATGAATACAGAGCCTGTAGTTATCATCTACACATTGCATGCCAAGATCATTCACTTTGCTGAGAAGAGAATCACAGTATCTAAGTGGCCCTGCTGAGCCATTCCAGTACCCAGGCACACAGCAAACTAGGCCACTCTCAGCATGACTATGGTATTTTCTTTTATATACACTGTCCATATGGTAAAAATAAGACCCAGATTTTGCAAAGAGCTCTGTACAGCTAGACTTGCTATTTGAGCTAAACCAGGTCACTGTTTTGTTGATGCAGTTTCATGCCTAGGAATTGCACTGAATTGAAGGCACTAGCTGTAATGTCAGATATTTTATTACATGATTTTCTGGAAGCAGTCATCTGCATATCCTCGTAGCACATCATTATAGATGAAAAATCATACCTGCTGATACAGAAAAAGACTAAATTAAGACAGGCACTAAAGGTCCCAGTTGCTGGTATAATTTGTCACAGCACAAAAATCAATGATTACAGAAAAAAGATATCTCAACTATGTGCAATGCAAAGTAAAGATAGAAAACACCTTGAGAATTCTCTATATGAGCCTCTTGACATCTTAAAACTTTTTCTGGAGTGGAGAATTCTATTAATATTATCTTTGAAACCTACTGCTCCCCAGGTGAGATCATCTGGGAAAGGCATGAGAGGTCATATCTTTTCAATTTCTGTGTAATAATCCCTGACTCTGAGAATGATCGTCCATGAAAATCAGGTCAGTAATATGAAAAAACATCTTCAAATATACATTGTAAGCATGAGATAATGAAATCGTGTGCGTGCTGTATCAACATTATGTCAAACTACACATTTATCAACAATCATGACAGTTCATTAATTTTTCTTGAGGTTCTTGACCATCTTGACAGTAATCCACTGGACACATTTTTTTTCTCAATGTCCTTCTCAAAATGGCCCAAAAGCAGATGAATTTCAGGTGTGAACTCACCAGTGGCAACAATGGAAATGACAACTACAAAAATTTTCTTTGATCCACCGTCAATGTTCTTGTTAATGTTTCTCTGAGTTTCATCTAAATTGTTTTTTGAGGTTTGTCTTATCTGAAATGAGAGCAAAATATTGGCTGATATTCAAACTGGCATCCACTCTGCTCAGGTTGTCTTCGACAGGTTTGCTTCTCAGTCAGTCACTTCCCAGCCTGTGAAGATTTACACAGTTATTTTTCTTAGGGCTGAGCTATTTATACTTTTCATATTAAACACGATGAAGCTACAGCTGGTCCGTTTCTGTATTTTACTGTGGTCCTTCTGGATCAAAATTCTGCCATTTGGCATTTCAATCTTCTCCTTGATGTACCGTCATCCATAAATTTGCTGAGAGTGTATTATGTCACATCATCCAGCCTGCTGATGAAGATATTGAATAATACCAGCTCCAGTATTGACCCTAGGGTAGCTCTGTACCTCTGCCAAATGAACATCAAGCTATTGATTACTGCACAATGAGCTTGGCAGGTTGGCAGTGCAGCTGATTTTCAAACAGGGTAACAGCCCATTTGTACAGCCCGTGGTTCTTCTGTTTCCAACCAAGAAATGCCTGGAAGCCAGTGTCAAAAGCACTGCTTAGACTCAAGGTGCATTTCCCCACTCTCCTCTCACACACATATTTGGTCTTTTCTCCAGATGAAAAGCAAGCAGTTGGGTTAAGTAAGTTTTGCTCTATTAAACCAGCAGTGACTAATTTGATTTC
Organism: Notiomystis cincta; assembly: GCA_013398075.1. Lineage (NCBI taxonomy): Eukaryota > Metazoa > Chordata > Aves > Passeriformes > Notiomystidae > Notiomystis > Notiomystis cincta. The sequence continues at coordinate 184,117 of VZRX01000030.1, forward strand.
TTTCTTTCTCAGAAATGAATTCCAAGACAACGTTTCCTGATCGGGGACTGAGGCGAGGCCTACACTTCCCTATTTCAAATCTCCTTATTTCCTTCTGGCTGTTCTTTGGATAGAAGCAACATTTGCTTTGTTCCAGTCATTGGGGACCTTGATTAACACAACTTTTCATTAGATGGCAGGCAGTTGTAGTGCATCTCTTTCGGCCCCCCTTGGTAGAACTGTGCATACCCACAGTTTCTGCCTAGCCCTAATGTGCTGGTCCTGTCCAATCTGTCTCCTCCCCTCGGCCCTTTGGCTCTCTTTTCCTTCCTAAACCATTTCATAACATACTTTAAAAGTCATTTTCCAAGTGTAGCAGCCTTATGAGTACTATTGTAATTGCAATATTTTCCTCAGCCAGTTGAAAATATATTATAATTTCCACTGTACAGAGATATTTTTCTACTGGCCATGGAAACTAATGCAACACTGCTGCTTTTTTTATGTAGGATATCTGAGCAGAAGTTAGGAAAAATCCAGTGAGGCATCACTATTCCCCAGACAATGCAACAATGCCATGATAAAATTTTATCAAATTAAAATAAGAACAGCTATCCAAAACCTTGGGAGAAAGGGGGGAATCATTCCACTCCTGTCAGGAGGGGCTGCTTCCACAGCACTCTCTCCTTGCTGCTGTTTCCACTGATACAATTGTTGGAGTTTGAGTACTGCTTTTATTTCAGTTGCTGGAATTATACTCTTAGTGATCAATCAGTGCAGCCTCTGCACTTTGCCTACCAGAAACAACAGATTAAATCATTGATTCTCAATTGATGTTATGATAGAAATATGAAAAATATAAACTCTATGAGGGATTTCGGCTGAAATATGAAACTTCTTTTAGGTACTTTGTCCAAGATGTGTATTCCAGTATAGAAGAATCTAATGAATCTACTGAAGAACCTCATACATATTGTAGGTTGAATGAAACAAGCTTTGACATATGTTCCATAAAGAATTCCTATTTTTCATCTGCTCTGCAAATAACCTAAGCAGGACACAATATCCTCAGAGGAGAGTGAAAAAAACAAACTCACCACCTTTTCCACACAGAAACAAAGAAGTAAAACATGAGTAAATATTAGGAAGGACACCAAAAGTCAGCTACATTCTGACTTTTATTGATGTATATTTGAATCCCTTGCCATAATCCCAGTAGTGGTGTGTTTGTCACTAGCTGTGCCATTACCTAAGGGATCATCTTCCATGGAAATTCTAGTCTACCCTGTGCTTCAATACATAAATCCCACACCACAATTATCTCAAGGGAGGGCTGACAGAAACTACATGGAACCTCACATCCCCCTCTGCACTTTATATAAGTCATGATATGAGTTCAAATAAAGTGATTTATGAATGCAACACTATTTTACAGGACTACTCGGTGCAATTGCAAAAGGTGGCCTTGAAAAGTCTTCCAGTTTTTTCAGGATTAGAATAACAGATCAGAATTTGTCTTCATGAAAAGACATTAGAATTTTGTCTTAAGGTGTTTCTCAAATTTGTAGTCATAAAAGAAAAATAGAAAATGGATTTTTTTCTTCTAACAGCTAAAAATACATTTTATTGTAGGACTTGCAGTCCTCCCAAGGGTCACATCTTTATATGCAACAACACAAAGGAAAATGCACATAAGAAGTGAGCCTCATAGGGCAAAAATGAATGAATTTTTAACCCTGTAAGAGTAACTACAGGGAAAAATGCTTAAAAACTAATAGACATTAAATTTGTGTGTGTATATTAACATGTTTTAGTATAAATCTATGGGGTAGTGTGGAGTCAGACCTATCAATGACAAAATGCACTCTCCCCTAATGCATGATCCAGAAGAGCTCCTTTCTGGGACTAACTCACACTGTAGGTATCTGAATTAAAATTCTCTTTACATCACCTGAAACTTTCCTTGTTGCTCACTTCAACTCTTTATTATCTCACAGATGTTTGGTTTTAGAGAACAAGAATTAATTTTTCAAAATTGAAAGTTTAAAGAAAAATGTCCCAATAATGTAACAATTTTTAAAAAAAAAAGGATGGTGATTTTGTTTATTTAGCTGCAGTCCTCAAGAGAGGACACAAATAGATCCCATATAAGTGCAGGAACTTCATGTTTCTTATTAAAAAATCAGGCTGACTAAATCCTATCCATAGGTATTACTGTTAAATTTGCACCTGCAAGATCCAGTCTGTCTTATATCAATATCAATACCTAGGTAGAATATAGAACCCACAAGTTATCAAAATAAAACTGTATTTCTTGGTCTTTAGTGTCATTGTAACTAGGTAATTTCCAACACCACACTGATCTAAGAAATTCTATCACAGTGTTCATAGTCATAGTGAATTTTAAAGTATTTCAGATTTTTTTCTAAATAATGATTTTTGGATAAAATTAGAATCCAGATCAAGCTCATCTTTGAAAGAGGAGACCTAAACTTATATTTCTCACTGTAATAAAAGGAGACACTTCTTTCAAAACTTGTCCTTTGTAGGTATTGAGGTTCAGCTTCAGAAGAGGCTTCTGTATCACAACACCTTAAAGGTAACTAATGATAAATAGCACAAAATTATTCTAAAAGTGATCTGCAGTTGAATTTATTAGTGCTTCAAAATAGGTAAATCTTTGAGCAAGAATTAATTAATGTGAATTTCAGTCCTTAAGACTGACCATAAGTCATGAGTGATTAGCAAACAATATTATAGTACTTTCACAAAGCTGTTATAAAATTAAAATTCCTATAGAAAATAGGTTGGACAAAATACATAATAATATTTCATGACCCCTTTGAAAAAGTATATGAGAGGTTTGCCTTTACTCACTATTGCAATTTGCCCTGTGGATTTAAGGAAATTACATGAGTCACCACTTCTGGGAAAGCCATCAGGAGAGTCTTCCTGGGTTATGAAAATCATTAAAAATTTAATAAAGTAGATCCTAATAAAGACACTTGCTCAGGTGACCAGAGAGGGCTTTGATATTCAATTACAATAATGAAAACCAAAAAGAGATCTTTGGAACATGCCAAAAAACCTGTCAGTAAGCCAAAAGATTTCTTTTTTAAATTAAATGAATCTATTATTATTATTTTGTGACTAGGAAGCACCATGGGAGTTTTGTGCTGAGTGTAAAATAGAAAGAAGAAGGAAGCCTTGGGGAGTGGTGGAGTGCTGCACCATTAGAGTGCAGAAACTGTGCAAATGGTGAGCTGCACAAAGCCAGAGCAGGGGCAAGGGAGCCAAACCTGGTGCAGGTTTGTCTGCTCATCTATACCAAAGATACATACATAAACCCACCCAATTTTTGTTGGAGATTCATAATCTCCACAGCCTCAGTTGAGTGGGTTTGTTTCAGAAGGAGATAGCTGACTCACTTTGAGAGAAAGCTTCAGAGTTAATTAGCTATTACACCAACACTGCAGGATCAGGACCCAAAACCACTTTGGAGAGCTAGCTGATCTGACAGTGTTAAAATTCTCTGTTAACAGGTCATGAGATAGAAGAAAAATAGAGATGGATGCAACTGCAAGAAAAACCTAGTTAGCTCAAGAACCAGTGTGCATGTCTAGAAAGCATGTGAATTGCTTTCAAGATAGAAATGTTTGGCTTTAATGTCTCTAATGACATATTTTGACAATTCTTCATCTGTGTCAAGCTAGGCACCCACAGTTCATTTTTATGCGTGTTACAGAGTATTTTATTCAAATAAAACTAGGATTTCAGGCAATGGCTGCTGACCAATACCTCAGCAGGCTTAAAATGTTTTATTTTAAGAGAAACAGATAGAATTCTGTGGTATAGAATTCTGTGATACTCTAAGCTTTGAAAATCTGTAGAAAAGAGCTCTGAAAGAGCTGAATCACTTCTCCAAAAAGAAGACGGTTCTATCTAAATGTTGTTCCTGAGTTGTCTGGACAAACTGACATGGATAAATTGACAAATTTCAAAATTATCCAGTTGACCACATTCTCATTGAATTAGGAGAAAGTGAGAGAGGAAAGGATGTAATTATCCATATTTTTAAACGGTGACATTTTAAACAGAGGAAGGAAGCTTTGCAGACAGAGCATGTCTTTCCAATATGGAAGAAGGTGCAACTCTCAGGGAATAACTCTAGGCCTTCAGATGAAGTTTGACTTTTTTTCCATGGTTTAACTCCAGCTGGTTTTCACAGCTGGGAGAAGAAGGAGGAGAAAAGGTAATACTCAGAGTGATGGTATTTGCCATCCCAAGTCACCATTATGTGTGCTGGAGCCCTGTTTTCCTGTAGATGGCTGCCCGACCATGGGAAGTGGGGAATGAATTCCTTGTTTTGCTTGCTTGCATGTGTGGCTTTTGCTTTACCTATTGAACTGTATTTATCTCAACCCACACGTTTTCTCACTGTTAATCTTTCCAATTCTCTCTCCCCCAAACTGACAAAGCAGAAGAGAGTGATCAGCTGTGTGGAGCTTAGTTGCAGACTGGAGTTAAACCATGACAAGAACGAATATATTCTGGTCACAAAGAGAAATTTGGGATGTTTTGGATGTTTATCCAGTATAGCTATGAGGTATTTGAAAGTTTGATGTTTTATTTTGTACTTAAAATTGAAGGATTTTTAATCACTGTTTTTAAATATTGAATTTTTAGTCCCTTAATAAAAATAACCAGTCTTAACACTTACCATATTCACGTTTAAAGCCACATATAAAGTAATCACAATAGACTGTCTCATTTTGTTTCTGTTGTAAAGTGCTAGAAAATGTCTTGTTGAGTTAAATGCATGAATAAATATTTTTATAGCCCAAAGCACTTATTCAATTCAAGAACTTCAATGTTGCCTTAGGCAGGGTCTTTATCAGTTTAAAAATGCATTAGTTTTTCTTACTTGTATTATAGTACAATTGTATTTAAAATCTAGGATTAAAAAAATAGAAAAGAGATGGAAATATAAAACTTATTTTAAATGTATAACCCTCTGTCTCAGTTCATTATTTCTTCTCCTCAGTTGATGCTGATCCCTTGGGCTGATCACCCCAAGGGACACATTCAGACCACTGGCTTTCTTTCTGCCATATAGTCATGAGAAGAACAGAAGCATGGGAAAGCTCTTGTAGCAGTAGAGACTGAAAGAACAGTGTTTAATTCAGACAAAAAGAAAGACAAAATGAGCCATGATGGAGAAGGCAGCTAAGGAACTTGCATTCGTCTTTTTCCATAACAGAGAAATAAAAATCTTCAGTGAAGTAGAAAGGTAGGAAAATCAATACTTAGAAGTGAAAACATTTCCTACACAATTAGCAGTGAAACTCTGCTAGAAAGTACTGTGAGAAAACTAAGAGCTTTTTTAAGGCAGTGACAAGCAAGAATATGCACAAAGGAATAGAGATTCTTGTACTTGAGCACAATTTCTGGGAAAATGAGGGACCCAGTGTCACTGAGGTTTTGCAGGGAAGACTTGCACCCTTGGCCAGCATGCTTCGTGTGTTACAGTCAACTGGCAAGTGTAAAAAGGATCCAAGACTTGTCTATCCAAATACCTCCTATCCAAAAATTGATTGAATTAGCTTGAACTTTGTCTTAAATAGTAAGAGTAATGAACCAGTAGTATTTATTTCTGCTTGCAGTTCCCGAAATCTATACTTAGTTCAGAGAACACTTCAGGGAGGAGGCTGCAGCTTGTCCCCCAGACTGCTGTGCATGAACCTCTATAGCTTTAAGCACACACAGTCTTCTGAGATAGCTCACAATGGGATTATTGACATGTATGTGTTTTCTGACCCAGACACTTTGATTATACAACTTGTGGTCATGAGTCAGAGTTCTCACATCCTGAGAAAGGAACTTTTTCTGGCTTTTTTTCACAGTGTTGTGCTGTCTCTTCCACTGTTTCAATTAATTCAGTAGAAAGTAGGTGAGTTTAACGCAGAGTTTCACATCAGTTAAGTCTTGAGGAAAATACTTCAGAAAGGCATGCAGAATGCTACATACTGTTCAGCTGCAACACAGAATTGCTGTCATTGTACTAACATTCAATTTCTGGAAAGTAGGTACAATTTAGAAAATCATAAATCTTTGCATGCAAGGGCGATTGTGTCAAAAATCTTTAAACTTTTAAAAACCATATGATTTCATTCCCTATTATGAATCTGGTCTCACATTGGTCTAAGTTTAAGCACAGTGAGAAATTTTGCTTCAGCTCATTCGTGGGAGAGATAAAATATTATTTAACAGTTTTAGAAAAACCTCTTTTTTTCCCTTTGTTGCTTCCTGGCACACTTATCATGTACTTTTCTAAGTGTAATTTTCTTGCATTTTCTAAGATCAATATGAAAACATCCTGTGTCTTTTCACTTTAGCACAATGAAAAGATGCCATCGTTACTAAAATTGATGGTAACTCTTGACACTTTATGTTCATGTAGCTTGACTTTATTTTTAGGGGTACTTATGGTAAGGTAGTGTCATTCTATTTAATTCATTAGGTGTCTGCATTTGTGTGGTGAGAGGAGAATCAAAGGCATCGTAATAAAGCATTATGATAACATTATTGTTCTAATATGAAATATTTGCCTAATTTAGTACGTATACTATTTTATTAAAATACAAGGAGTAGACATTATGCCTGACTTCAAAAAGAAACAGCAGACAATGCTTTATGTTCAGTACCTGGTGTCAAGTCACAGGCACTTGTCTAAAGGTAAAGGCATGACAGAAAATTGCTTTGCCTATTGTAATCAATGACAACACGATGGGAGACAAACTCCACAGCTTTTATATCCTCTGAGTGATCCTGCTGACTTCAGTGCTAACTATTCTGCTAATGAGCAATGAGTGAAACACTGGGAGCTGATTGTGAAGTTTAGGGACAGTTCCCCAGCAAAGGGAAACCACAAGAACCTCTGAAATCAATGAAGAACTTCCAATTCAAATCCTGATTTCTGAACTCAGGAAAGTGACATCCAATATAACACTTTTAGTTGTGGCAGTAGGAATAGTAGTAGAGATAGCAACTATTTTGCTATTGCCATTCCTATTGCTTCTAATCTTACATTGTCTTAATTTAAGATTGTAAATGCTAATAAAAAAAGTGCTAATTAAGGTACCAAATTAAAACATATTTCAATTTATAAAATTTTGTACTTGCTTCATTGAAGATAAGGAACTATTATGCAGCAAATTTAAGTTTATTGCAATAATTTCATTTTTTATATAAACGGTTTATTTGTTCAATACCCCTTAGAGGTCTATCTCACAAACAAAAACCTGCTGGATTAAGTTGTTAATTAAACCTCTCTGAGGGGGGCAAATCTAGGATAAAAATGGCAGTAAGAGATAAAGAGTAAATGGATCCAATTCTGCTCATATCAAGGTCACAAAGAGACTTGTGCAGCAGAAACACGAAGAAAATAGAAGGGCTATGTGTTTTAAGACACATTCCTGCAATCTGATATTTTTATACTATGTCAGAATGCAATTCCAAACACCACATGGTTACAACAAGGAGTTTTGATTCTGGGATAATGGCATCACCATCAGAAGCACATCTGACTCTGTATAACTTTTCACTGTGGGCTGAAGGTGAGCACTGCCCTGATACAGCTTCAAAAACCTGAGATGAAGATCTTACAGTGTAAAACATAAGGTAACCAGTAAGTAACAGAAGAGGTATGGATAGGGCCAGTTCCTATTTCTCATCACACAGCTCCATACCTTTGAGGTGTTCTTTCATGTAAAAGTTAACTCATACTCTTCTTTACCTTATCCATTGGGGTCAGTCCCATTTTGACCCATCTTGTTCATCCTGAGGGATCTGTATCTCCCATTATCCTGCCTCATATCAACTTCTGATGTCTGTTCACTCACCTATTTACAGGATGCTGTCACCAGGTTCCAGCATGCCTTAGTGAAAGGCCCCTCAACCAGGTAGAAAGCCTCTTGGTAAACAAGTTGTTACTCACTTGGTCAAGTGGATCCCATTTCTTGCCAGCCCTCATACCTAAATCAGGACAGACTGTCCAGCTACCTGGGGCAAAACATTTTAGAGTACCTGAGGATCTGGAGTAAAAGATGGCAAAAGCTCATTAGTGGCTTAGTTATAACACAATCACTTCTTCAGTCTCTCATTTCTGGTTAGCTGAAAAGCAGGAGAAGACAGCAATCTGAGATTTTTTTGAATTCTAAAAATGAAATGTAGAAAGATGAACTGTTTGAAAATGCAGTCCAATTTTTTTAGCTGATAAAAGGCATGAGTACATTCTCTGTTGATTTGAAACAGGTCACTGAAGTGCCATGAGTCAGGGTAAGAGCTGCACTTCTCATGCTGTGGGATGCTGACCTAATTAGGGAAAAACGCTATAGTGTTTGAGACACTGTTAGGTTTTAGATTGGTTTAGAGATACCTTATTACATTCCCTAATTTTCTCTGAGATTTTTGCTTTCATGTTAAATTAGCCCAGCCCTGGGTCACTGCTAAGTGAGACATTTTTGTGGAACAATTTCTTAAGGTGAACCCATGTCAGAATTGTCTATGCTACATCTCTTAGGTGTTTTTTTAAGTTAGCATTATCACCTTTAGGTCCTTTCAGAAGTGTTCACTGGAATAGAATAAAAAACAGTATTTTACACTTGACAAAAATGAATGTTATTGCATTTATCACGTACAATTTTGGTAATGATAATTCCATGTCTCAAAAGAAGCCAAATAAATTCTGATCTTCCAATTAGTTGTACCCAGAGGCAGACGTAGGTACATGCAGATGACTGCTAACACAGGAAACTTAATCCCTCTTTTTCCTCACTCAAGCATAGTCCTCTACAGAAGTGCTCTTCTCCATGGCTTGTCTTCTCTTTATTCTGACTTTGCCTGTCATTTCTTTGTGGCACAGTTTGATCCCTTCCACTCAGCAATAAAAAAATTCAGTTTTCAGGTTTTGCAGAATCCTGGTAGCTGATTAAAGATCAGGACAGCATATGTTATAACCCTGAGATCCTGCACAGCCCCTGCACTTGACAGGTTGGATTCTCAGGTACCTTGTGCCCATTAAGTTCTATTAATTTCCAGCTGTGAGGTGAGAAAGGTGGTGGTTAGTAAGGGTCAATGTCTTCTCTATTGTAAATAGGTAGTCTGCTCTAGTATAATTTCAATATTATTTGTCTTTCACAGAATCATGGAATCAATTAGGTTGGACTCTAAGATCATTGAGTACAACCTTTGGCTGAACACCATCATGTCAACTAAACCACAGCACTGAGTGCCATGTCCAGTTATTTCTTGGACACCTCCAGGGATGGTGACTCCACATTGTGTTTGGTACAAACAAACTTGGATTGATAACCTGATTGAACAAAGGTCTTGGGGAAAATTCTGCACAAATCCAACTCTATATTTAACAAAAATCTTATTAAGGAAATATAAAGCCATTCATAATGTCAATGAATAGAAATTCCATGGGAAAAGACTTATGATGCATGTGGAATATATCAAATCTAATAAATATAAAAGAGTTTGAATCCAATTAAGCAATCTGAGTAACATATAAAAATAAATCACTGGTTCTGCTTCTAGTCATAGATATCATCTATATTTAGATATATTATCTTAATTATCTTTTAATATGAATTTTAAAATAACTGTATATAGAGAAGAATTTACAAGATTTGCTTATGAATTTTCAGTTATTTTGATACTATCAGAACTTCTTTTGATGTTGTCTGCAAATTCCCTCACTATCACATTAAACTCAAGCCTGAACCTCAGCTGACACATCTTAGTTAATTTGTACCGTATGAATTTACACTGTGAATAATCTAATATGCTCTTTTATTAGCCACTAATTATATTTTTAGTTCAAAGGAAGCAGCCTTTAATACAAGATAAAAATGTAAACACTAGAAGACTTACTATGGCACTTGCAAGTACCAATTATGAGAGTTTGGCTGATAACCTTTTTTATAGTGCCTATTATCTTGGTATTCAAATGCTTCCCAGTGAAATAATACCTGCCTCATAATGTGCCAAGATACTTTGTTTTCCTGGGCTGCATCAAAAACAGCGTGGGCAGCAGAGCAAGAGAGGTGGTTCTGCCTCTCTCCCCTGCTGTTATGAAACCCCACCTGCAGTGCTGTGTCCAGCTCTGGGGTCTCCAGCACAGGAAGGACATGGACCTGTTGGAGTGAGTCCAGAGGAAGTTCTCCAAGAAGATAGGAGGGATGGAACAATTCTCCTTTGAGAAATGGCTGAGTTGGGGTTCTTCAGTCTGGAGTAGAGAAGGCTCCAGGGAGACCTCATTTGAGCCATTCAGTAATTAACAGTAGTTATAAGAAATATGGTGACAAACTTTCTAACAGAACATGTCACAATAGTGAAAAGGTAATGGCTTTAAACAAAAAGAGGGTAGATATAGATAGAAGGAAGAAAACTTTTACAAGGGTGGTGAAACACTGGAACAGATTGTCCAGAGAGGTGGCAAATGTTCTGTTCCCAGAAACATTCACGGTCAGGCTGGATGGGGCTCTGAGCACTGAGATCCAGTTGGAGATGTTACTGCTCATTGCAGTGGGTGTGGGACTAGATGGCCTTTAAAGGTCCCTTCCAACCCAAACTATTTTATCATTTTGGGATTCTATGATAAATATGTGGATTTACTGGGTGTTGCTGACTCACCTGGCTGCAGGCAGAGCTATTAAAAGAAGGAATATGTTCTGAAACAGAGCTACACCCACTTTTTGGTAATTGACAGATTGCTCAACAAAACCCTTTGCAGAACTTGTGTTTAATTAGGATGCAACACTTTTGCAAACAGAGGCAGCACTGCAGATGGTTTCTGTCAAGCTTCAGTGTCTATAATGGGAGTTAGGTATGAATTTGTCAACCAGAAGCCAGCTCTAGTTTTATTAGTGATGATTGATGCAAACACATCTGGAAGGGAAAAATCATGTCTCACCCCTGAATGATGGGCAGCCTCTCTCCCACAACCATTTACTTGTGGGGTTTGACTGGACTTAGTGAGACTTTTGACGTGCTTTAGAGAACGGGCTCAGCCCCCGAATGTTGGAAAAGAGAAAAGGAAAAAAAAGGTGGTTAGAGAATTTTTACAAGGGCATAAAGCAACAGGAGAAGGGAGAATGGCTCTAAACTGAGAGGATAGGTTTAGATTAGATTTTAGGAAGAAATTCTTTACTGTAAGGGTGGTGAAGCACTGGAACAGGTTGCCCAGAGAAGCTGTGGATGCCCCATTCCTGGAGGTGTTCAAGGTCAGGTTGGATGGGCCTTTGATCAACATGGTCTAGTGGAAGGTATCCCCACCCATAGTAGAGGTGTTGGAACAAGATAAGATTTAAAGTCACTTACAACTCAAACCATACTATGATTTTACAAATCTATAAGTAATACTAAGATGCAGAACATACCTAGAATGTATTTAAACTAATATTTCTGTACTTGAGAAATTAATTAATTTCATATTATAGGAATTTATTCTGAACAATTGTCTGATATGTAAAAGAAATAAAATCCTGGGCCTAGTCAAGTTACTGGGACTGCATGGAGACTATCATAATTATAGAAAGTTTAGGGTTAGAAGGAATACAATAATTTGTATTTAAAATCAAATGTCATAATTGTGGGGCACAACTGCAACATTTATTAAGCTAACCAGTAGTACCACCAGTTCTGGTGTGGTAGCAAAAATATCCCACTCTATGTGGATCAGAAAGCAAAGACATTCACTCAGCAGCTGGCTTTTCTGGTACTGGCTGCCAAAGAGATAGCACAACTAACAGCTTCTGGGTTCTGTTCCAGCTTTTATGAGACACTGTTCTCTAATGTTCTTTAAAACTGGTAAAACAACATACTTTGCCTAATCTCATTCTCTGAAATAGATGAACTATTTTGTCTGAATGTTTTGAATAAAATTCTGTCTGATGCATAAACCTACTGTGGAAAATTTCAGTCCAAACATTTCAGTTTTGGCCAAGTCATAAGCAATTTAAAAGAATGCCAGACATCTTTAACTTTATAGGGGAAGTTGTCAGCTCAAATGCTCCAGTCACACCCACCACCCACATACACAGACGTGTATATATACACAGACATATCATCAGCCATACAGCAAAAAGAAATTGTTTGGATCTTGTGCTGCATTTTTTCCCAAAACCATTTAAAACTGGTAATTGTTAAGATTGCAAACTCTTAGCTTGACTGCCTTGCAAAGCTATGACAGTGATGGAAGAAGGCATGAAAAATAAAAAAGGCAGATTCCCAGTGAAAAAATGTCTTTTGTTATAGAGTATGAAAGTGCACACTATCAAATATTTGCTATTAAGCATGCAAGTTTATAAAATTCCCTAACAATCTTTACTTATATTACTGTCAAGTAATACACTTACAGATATATTCTATTTTCATTCTGAGCTCAAAGAAGAATAACATTTTTTTTGCAAAGCAATATTTTCAGAAGGTGTCTGAATATTTCAGTACTACAGTATTATACCTAGATAAAAGAAAAAATTATTTGGATAAACATTTTCTGGTATTTTATAATCACAAAAACTAGAAATTACATCATAAATAAATAAGAAGCTTGAACATTTATATTTGAAAAAGTCTGTCACTCTTTTCCTAAAGGGATCAAGAAATTAAAATGTTTAATAATAATTTCTATTTAATATTAATCTTTAATGACATGCTTCACTGAGACTTTCCTTTTCTAAACAGGAATGTGTGTAGGATTTGCTGTAGTATACTCAGACATTTCTTTTGACATACATATGGATTAAGTAACAAAAACCATTAAAAAATATGCTTCTTGATTTTCCACCTCTTAAATTTCATCCTTTGAATTGATCATAAAAGTCAGCCTTTTACTAGATGAGGAAAAAACCCTGGCTTGAGTGCGTGCATATCCATAAAGATGCTTTGTTGCAAGGGACTTCTTCCCTCCCTGTGTTCAGGCTCTCATTACAATAGACATCATGACACATTATCCCTTTGTTGTTACCCAATATTTGTCATAAATGCCAATGTGTGTTCATTTTGATGTTCCAAGCAAGGACAATAACAGGAAGAAAATGGTGGGGTGAATTTTTGTGAAAATTTGTGGACTCTCCCACAAAATCCATCTCTAAAGACTCCTCAACTCAGTGTTTTCCTTCCTGCAAAATGCTGTGGAGTCCTATTTGTTATCTCTAGAACTGACATAGGAATCTCAGGCAATGAAAATAAGCTCTTGGTGTTTTCTCTTTACAGGAGGTGCTTTGGGGCATGCTACTGTGCTTTTGTGGCCTCAGTAGCTTTCCTTTTCATCTATGATATTGTAGTTAGCACTTCTAGAGAGACAGCTGTGTAATAAAGTCTGCTATTGACCTAGAACAAAAAGTTCATACCATCTGTTACCAGGCAGTACAAAAACTGGTCATGATTTCATTTCAACTGGTCTTCTCTTTCTTTCTGAGGTATGCTTGGAAGCTTAAAATTGAAAGCCTGGGAAGTCTTCGCTGCAGAGTCATTACTCAGGGAAAAGGAAAAGAATGTGCTCAAATTATTTATAGGTTCAAATTTTTTATATACTTATGTTAAAGCCTATTTTCTAATTGTATTGTAGATTATGTCACTGAAACCCTACTCATTTGCCTTTATAATCTGCATATTCCTTGAGTTTTAGATCTGCTTTATATTATATACAAAACATTAATATGCTGTCAGAACTTCCTTCAATTAATAATTCTCAAGCCCCAAATGTCTTGGTGACAGGAATTTTTTAAATTTCAGCTTCTAATATCCATGGATCATACTGAAGGGTTTTTATTTTACACTACAGTCTATTTGAAGCCTCTAATCTACAGTATTAGAGATTTGAAACTCTGACTATAGATACAGGGTTTAAAAGTATCTTGTCAGATAATGACCATTACAAATACTTTAGACTTACAAAGAAGCAGAATTTTAAAAAAACCACACACCCCCCAAAAAAACAAACAAAAAACCCCCCAAAACCACTAACCAAACAAAAAAAAACCCACAAACCAGAAATAAAGTTAAACATTTGAATTGTGAATAATTAAGCTTTGCATTTTAGAATTGTTTCCTTCTCTCCATAGGTTTTAGTTTGAAAGACTTGTTTGTGACCCTGAGAATAGTAACTCTCCTTTTGGTTGGGAAAGTAAACCAAAAAGCTAAAATCAGTAGAAATATCTGTTCTTCCTCTTATTATCAGAGTCAACAATGACCCATAAGAACATTCAATACAAGCAAAAGTATTGCAAAGTCAAAAACCAGTTTATTTTTCTAATACTGTGTCCCTTCCAACCTGAGTTCTGTTGAAAAGCAAACCTGACAGAGTAGCTGTGTACTGCAGTGAAGTCTCAGCATTAATTTTACTGCAGTGAGGTTTCCACAGTTGAGGGAGTTGGGGATAGACTATTTGTGGCTGCAGTTTCTGCCTCCTGTGCTCCATTAAGGGGCTCTGCTGTCCTGTGTTGTAGAGTTCTGCATCTGCCTTACTTGAAGGCCTCATCTTTCTACATAACAGATTTTGTCAGTTGAGACCTGTGCTAGCTGTGAACTATTTTAAACTTTATTTTCATTGGTCTCTCTGGTCATTGGTGCAGAGAAGTGTGCAAGAGATAGCAACTTGCTTTGATAAGCATGACTTTTATTATATTGAAGGTGAGAGAAGATGGAGAGAGAGAAAGAGAGAGAGAAAGAGAGAAGGAAAGAGAGAAAGAGAGAGAGAGAGAGAGAGAAAGAGAGAAAGAGAGAGAAAGAGAGAGAGAGAGAAAAAGAAAGAGAGAAAAGAACTTCATGGTGAAAAGAAAGGAGAGGTAAGGGAGATTTGACAAATAACACAAACCTCTTGTTCCAAGAGCTATTCAAGACAACAAGGAAGCAGGTAGCACTGATGTTTCTGTCAATCTTTCTCACCTGGCCTTTTCGTAAGGCTTTTTACTTTCCCAGCAAAGATCCAGAACTCTCAGAACAAGTCTTGAAGTTGGGGTATGAAACCTGGGTCTAAAAGTAGGGCATTGTGTCTGTAATCATAATAAACTTTGCTAAACCCGGTTGCTTTTCCTTTTTGCAATGGCATCTAAAAGTAACAGTGGACTGAGTGGTCTTTCCTTCCCCTAGATTTATTTCTAGTTAGGCTTATTTTCTAACATAATTCTGAACTACTCTTTTCTGATGTCATAGTAACTTTTTTTAATATAATATAGTCCTTTGGCCACACAAAGTGCCATTTTTGTTTGCACTGTTTATTTTTCTGCCTTTCAGATCTTTCTGATTAGTCCATAATATTAACATGTAACATGCTAGGTTGAATGCCTGAGTTTCTGAGGGCAAAAACTGGAAATGTATGTTTCAATCCAGAAGCCTTAGCTACTTCTTGTGGGAGTGTAGCACCTGCATAAGCATGTCATGAATCTCAGGTTAGTCAGCAAAGAAAAGAGCTATTTGTTGGGCAATCAATAATAGCTATCATTCCTAGACTGCTGATTGATGTGGCAGCACAGGTTCCAAAGGAGCCACCTTGGATGGTGTCTCTCCTTCTGTCATCCTGGATGAACTTACAGGGGCTCTCAGTAGGTGCTACTGGAAATTTTCAGTCTTCACTCCAGTCAAGGATTACTTTTATGGAGAGTAACTTCCCCTTCCTAAGTGATGCCATAATGCTGCCCTGCCCCACCTGCAGGTAATTTTGCACTGGTCCACAGAAAGGGGAAAAATATGAAAGGGAGGGTCTGACCATCCCCCCATCTGTATCCTGCCACCAGTTTCTGAGAAATCTCTCTTACAGAGGAATTCTACTTCTCTTGCTGAAGAAATGCAAGAGAAGAATAGAGATAATATTAAAAGGTGAAGGTTTCAAAGAAAAAGTCAGGCTATATATTTTGTGTATTTTCTCTCTCTCTCTCTCTCAATCTCTCTCTTTAATATTGATGCATGGCTCCTGGGCATTCACTAAACAACTTCTACCCAACAGGAACAGTATTGTATTTTGCAATAAATGAGCTGGCAAATAGAAAATTATGCCTAGAAGTTGAAACACAATAGTCTCTAAGCTCAATAAATACGGACACTGAAATAATACAAGCTTTTACTTTCAGTGAAAGAAGTGAACATTATTCCTTACAATTACACGGTTTCTGGGTACCCTCACCCCAGTCTTCTGGGGTTTCACATGGTTAATTTTAGCCACTCTCTGTTGCATAACCGTTCCTTTTAGCTTGTGACTCTGGAGTCAACCTCAGGTCAAGCTGCATCCTGCTGGAGGCTGACATGTAAATATGAGACAGTGTTTCCTAATCCAGATTCTTTGGAAGATCAGAAGCAGTGCTACACACTTTCTCTTCTATCCTTCGTTTCACAGTGCATTACTTAATATGCAATTTATTTTTTGAAAATATCTTTGATGTTCCTTGAATACACATTATTATTTCTCACTTTACTGCTGCAATAAAAAATGTCCCAGTTCACTGAATAACCAGTGGTGCTGTATACCTTAAATATAGTGCTGACATGTAGCACATTAAGGTATCTATTACACACACATTAAAATAATTTTATCCATTAAACAAAAAAATTCTTTGTGAATAAGGTGTATGCCAGTGAAAATTAAAATTCCAATGTGTTTCATTATGATAAAACAACAGAATTTAACAGCAAAATGCTGACAAGATCTGTTTATTCCAAGAAAACTTTAGCTAAGTAAATTATTTAAACTAAAAAAGCAAAACAAGTTGTCCTATAGGCACATATTCAAAAATGGTGACAAAATAGGGTGACAACTGATTCCCTAACAGGGAAATGAAAGAACAAACCAATAATTTTTGAGATGAGGATGACAAAATAAGGAAACATCTTCATAGTTAATCATCAAGAAATAATTTTTTTTTAGCATGAAGCCTTCCTGTTATTTACAAACTTAGCATCTAGAAATTCCACTTTTCAACATGCAAGCAGAAATATCATCTTTATTTTTCTCACTGAATGTTATATAAATCATGAAATTATCATTTCCAATTTGGTAAATGGAACAGACAGCAGTTGCTGTTGCTGTGATTGCAAAATCATAGGCCTCAGATCTCTCAGGTTTTTATGAGAGGAGAAAACCTGAGCCCTTCTTCCGGCTATTAAGTGAGTTTTGCCTCTGTTTCTGAATAATCTTAATACTTCAGGGTCTGCAGCGAGTGCAGAACGGGAGGAGATGACCTATTAGAAGGTGTGACCTTACTTAAATGCATATGGGTCTATTCAATAATAATGTATATAATACTTCATCTTGCTAAGAACTGTCTTGCTGTTACCATTGACAGCATTTTGCAGTTACTGAAGTGCAAAATTCTGAAAATGATTAAGTGTTCTTTAGGTGTGAATGCCTGGATTATTTCCATTCTTTCACAAAATTTATGACAAGTGAGACTAATTCTGCTCTTGCACATTATTCAGATAGAAGAACTATACAGGAAGAATTCCTCTAGCTTTAAAAGGGAATTTTTCTCATTCAAGGAATTCAGTCAAAACTATTTGGTCTTATTTTGTAGGTTTTCTTCTCTATCTTCTTGACCCCCTGATTTCCTTAGAGATAACTCTATTTGTGCAAAGGTGACCATTTTCAGAGATGTGCAGAACTTGTAGAGCAGTTGCCCAAATACTTAAATAAGTCTGAGTTTAAAACCTGTCCACCTAACAGACTGTGCTGGTGGACATATAAGTTTGGATCTGAATTTTTAATTTAAGGAAATATTTTAACTTTTGCATCCATCTGTGTTACTTCGAAGCATGTGAGATTATTTCTTCCTTAAACCCAGAGGGGAAGGAGAGAGCCTTCAACTTTATTATATTGTTTAGGCGGCTGCCAGCTGCACCTTCATTCAGATTGTCAGGTCCATCAAGTCTTAAATCCCAGCTCTCCTAGTGCCCACCTCTGCTCCTGAGGCTTAGAGCAGCACACACCTTCTGAAAGCTGGGTACTCAAGGATCCTGATGTTTTCTTCCAGTGTTTCAAGATACTTACAATCAACTGAAGCTATATACGATGAGGAGAGGGAGAGTTCCACCAGGGAAGGGTACAGTGTGTCACAAAGCATTTGTGAGACAGATCTGGGGGATGGATGCCAGCAGCATTGCTATTCCTGCTCAGATCCCAAGAATGATTCTGTTCCTGGCATCTCCCAAGAACACCTTTTAAGGACACTCCAGCATAACGCTGTGCCTCCTTCTCCCTCCTCAGGGCTCACCGTTCCCTTCCTCCCATGTGCTTGTACACCACTGCCATGCACACTTCTCTGTACTACAGAGTCCTTTCTGCACAGCTGTAAAGAGAGGGCAGAGCTGTAAAAAAGCATCTTCAGATAAAGTGGGTGACCCAATGACAAAGGATGACCTCATCCATGCCTGTTATGAAGCTCAATGTTTATATCAACATATCAATATAATGAAGCCAATTGTGTTGTTTTCCTGGGAAGATTACCAGGTTTAGCTGAGAATGTCTATAGGATGTATAAGGAAACTTGTGAGCCCTCTTGTAACCAATATACACCTAGATAATTTACCAGTGCTTGTCTGTATGTTCTAATAAAGTACTATTTCAATTAACAAATTGGAAATAACACTTGTTTTAATAAGAATATCAGATACTTGCTATCTTGCATTTATGAATAAAGCATGTTCAATTTTTGTAGTTGCAATTACTGCTAGAGCTTAGAGACTTTAAAAAGACTAAACTTAATTAGCTTTGAAAAATCTGCAGTTGTTGACTCTAATAATCCCTTATATAAAATAGCACACCTAAGTCTGACAAGATATTATTTGCCTTTACATCTGAAAAATGCTTTTTGCCAATCACAGTATATACTGGAGTTTGATTTTTTGTAATGGTTTTATGATTTTTACTTTTTTGGAGGCAAGAACTGAAAATATATCTTAACACATATTTGTGAATATACACAATCACAAAAAAAAATTATTTTGTTTTAGAGATTATGTGTTGCTTGACATTTTAAAGTATTAAACTGCAAAATTATTGCTTGCAGCAACTATAAATATTTCTTGCCCACTATGTTTCCATGGCAACGGTGCTAATTTATTCAGAGACCTTTGCATTATTTTAATTTAAGAGACACAATAGCATCTGTACTAAAATTGTTCCTAGATTTGACATTTTGATCCTGTCTGAAAATAAAATGTGACATGAAGTATTTTTAGGCATAAGCTACATTATTATACAAAGGGTGGGGAAGATGCTTAAAATGTCTTCTGGTAGATTTATATTGCATAGATTTTTTTTTTTTGTAGATATAGATACATACCAAATTAGCCTCAGAATAATGTCTCAGACATTGAGAAGGTACATCTATTCTAAGTCAGTCATAGCCTCTGAACAGAAATCACTCAAAGCTAGAGTCATTTCAGAGATAATACTTTTTGAACTTTCTCAGTTATCCTATCATCTTGCTTTACAAGGGAAAAAACACCATTTTTTTTTCAAATTTTCAGAGCAATCTAATCTCTGTATCACTCTCCACCTTTGTTTTCAAGTCCCTTAATATGCAAAACATGTGAGATGCTCCTCAGAGACTAGCATTTATATAACCTTTGTTTTCGAATTTTAAGCTACTGAAATGCAACATAACAAGAAATTGTTTGACACGTGCTTGTCCTTCAGACCTGCCCAACACCTGATATGGATATAGGGAGCAAGGGTAGAGCACGAGGAGATTCACTGGTCTCCTCCTTCCTTGGGACTGTTTACAGCCTTAAAGGCTGTCAGAAGCACAGCCCTACATCCGAAATGAACACTGAACCAGGCTCCCTTTCAGACATCTGTATCTTATAGCAAACACCTTCTGATCATAAGCTTTGAAAACTGTTTTCCCTTTTGTCAGAGGAGTGCCAGCAGTATCCTGGGAAGGGAATATTGCAAGTTTTATGCAGCTGTTGCTCATTCTCTGTGGCTATGTAAGAGTTCAGCCTCCACAAAAATTAAAAGCTTCGTGTGAGCATCAAATTCATTGTGAAATACAGGCATTTTTCCTCCTCAAATAAGAGTAAATTGATAGGTGTAAATGAAATAACTTCTATTAATACCACCTTTTTATCCTGAGCTCAGAATCAAATAAAAGGATTTAAAATTTCACTGCCTTTTTTTATAATTGTGGTATAATTCTGTTTATTTCAGCTATATGAAAAGATTGGTTTGATATAGAAAATCCCTGACTCTTGAGAAACCTTTGTATTCATAGTTTTTGACTGCAGACAAGGATGTTTCTGAAAGACAGAGTAATTTTAATTGAAAATTCAATCTGCATGTCTAATCCTGGGCTGCTGATGACAAGTAGCTAATGTAAAAAATTGTACTGGAGTGTTCAAAATCCTTTCTCTAAGAAACTGTAGTAAACCAGTTAACAACTTGTAAATTCCTACTTCAAGAAGATGATGATGAAATATTCATCTACTGAGTTTTTATGGTCTTCATATACATATAGGTAGCTGAATGTTAAGATCTTCATCAATTTAAATATATCAATTAGGAAATAACCTTATTATTCAAACTCTTCAACAGAAATATCTTCTTTCTCTTTAATTACTGCAACTATGCAAAAGTAGTTTAATTCAGCTAGCAAGTGAGAAAATTGCTCTATGTGTAATTTTTCATGACTGCAGCGCTTTTAAGGACTGAACCTCCAAACATACTCCCAGTGGGCTGCATGTCTATGTGATGTTAAACAATTCTGAGAAATAAGCCCAGCTGCAGAATTAGACGGTAGTGTTCAACTCAGATGTTATTTGATTACTTGCATTGATGATCACAGCATAATCTACCAATCCAGAAAGAGTGTTTTGTCACATATCTTGTACATGCATATGTTTAAAAGCTCTTTTTCTTTGATATTTAGATGACAAACTTGTCAGACCAAAGGCTGAAGATATAGGAATGCAGATAATGCTGTGACCCTCAATTTACAGCCAGATAATTGAAACACAAAGATAATAAACAGCAAGTTTGACTCAGATTCCTCTAAGCCTTACTTTTCTTAAACAAATTAATTTCTATATAGTAATTGGTTTTTTTATTGTTTAGGCTGAATACTCTCTATGGATTCAACATGTGGGAAATAATGGCAATTGCAGTCAATCAAATTAGCCTAGAAAGTATTTTTGCTGATGGTTTCTAAATCAGGATTTTGGTAGCTTTATATGGACAGCTATAGAAAATCACTGGAGAACAAATAACATCCAAATTTTCATCTCTGCAAGAAAAAGTTCCAAAGGCATAATTAAGTACTCAATTTCAACAGTTTTCAAAGAGGCATGGTTTAAAGTGTGGATCCATCTTGGAGACTGCTGCATGTCAAAAAAAAAAACAACTTGAAAGCCCTGTTCACTTTTCCTCTTAGATATACAATATATCTTAGAAGAAGGTAGCTGGTTTTCATGCTCTAGGATCAGTTTCATGCTTTCAGATTAAAGAGTTGGGAGATCATTCAGACAGACTATCTGCCAGGAACCATGCCCTCGTAGAAAATCCTACAAATACCAACAGCATCCATTTTAGAAATTCATATATTTGCTTCAAGCTCAGCTTTCAGACCAAAGTATTAAACTGCTGGGTATGATGTATTTACTTCCAAGTTAACTTCAAATCTCTTTAGGGGTAAGAACTATTTTCAGCTTTGTGTGCCTTCAGCAGTCAGAGATAAAAAATGCCACGTATCTGTCAAGCTGTTAGAAAGTCTTAAGCTATCACTTTAATGGGGGATCTTAGAGACCTGCCAGTAAACACCACCATTAATGAACACAGGACCTAGTGGTCTTTACAGCTTCCAAGACCCAAGATGTCCTTGGATTTCTATTTAAACAGAATAAACAGGTAAGTTGAAAAAAAAAATCCAGTTCTGTGTATCTGGTAAACAGAAGAGGGACCATAGGGGGTGTCTAGTACAGCCTTCTGCTCAAGACAGGAAGAGCTTTGATGTCAGGTCAAGTGCCTCAGGGCTTCATCTAGCTGGGTCTAGCTGGATGGATACTGCTTAACTTCCCTGGACATCATGCTTCTCTTCTGGCCTGTCCTGATAGAGTAAAATTTTCTTTACATTCATCCTGGACCCTTGTTCCATTCCCTGCTATGCACCACTACAAGTCTGGCTCTGTCATCTTGATCACATCACCATAGTTATGGGAGGATGCTGTTGGGTGTCCTTAAAGCCATCTCTCCAGGCTGAACAATCTTCTGTCCCTCAACTTATCCTCACAAGCCACGTGTTCCCGTGAGCCTCTGTTGAGTTTGCTCCAGTTTAGCCCCATCCTCCTTTCATTGTGGAGCCCAGCAGTGGATGCAGTATCATGCTGTGATCTAATCATCACTTCCCTCCACCTACTGCCTCATGAGCTCAGCCTGTTCGAGCAGTCAAGGAGGCAGATGGCTTTCATTCCTTCTAGGGCACACAGCTCACATTCAGTATATGGAGGGATAAGTTTTCATAAAAACTTTAAAACAGCAGAAATATTAGCAGTGTCTTTGGCTGAATTAGTTAACAATTTTTCATTCAGGTTTGCACTGCTGGGGGTTCCTTTGGCTCTGAGCTATTTCTCAGAAGCCATCTAGAAACAAGGTGGGCAGCAGGAGCTAAGGAGCTCATAGGGGTAGCAAAAGGTTTGGCTTCAAGTGCTGCAGAGTTACAGCCCGTTACAAGAAACAGTTGTACCATCAGAGACCAAGGTTTTCCTTGTTGAAATAGGTCAAAAAATACTGTAGTTTCCTATTTCAAATGTCAATGTATGCTTAGATCTGCAGAAAATAGTAGTAATGTCTGTTAAAATTTGAAGAGATTTGTGGATATATATATATATATGCACGTTTGCTGTGTGTTGTCCCCTAATGATAATTGTCTCTTTTTTCCTATTTTCTTCCTGCCTGTTTTTTCTCCCTTTCCTTTTCTCTTTCCTCTAACTTCTTAATTTCCCTTTTCCTTTTGATAAAAAACAGACATTTATCCACAGGAAGTGAACTGAGGGATAAGACATTACATAGAAAACCACAGCATCCTTACATATTAGAACTTTTTAAACTATTTTGAGTTGTGAAAACTCCACAATCCTGGAATATACTTTTCTTTTTCATTCACATATTTTGTGTGCAGATATTTCCTTACATGGATCTATTTTTTAACAATTAACTTTACCTCTGGTCAGCTTATCTGTCAACTGAGTTCAACCACACTGAATAATTAATTTTAGCAACATTCTGTATTGTGACAAAGAAATGTCCTGAAGGTATAGTTATCAAATCTTTCTCAGATAAATCCCTGTTTTTATTAGAAGAACTCAAAAGGGTGTCTTTTTTTTGGACCAGGTAAAGTTGGAGGTGTAGTAGTTTTGCCAATGACAACCTTAGTTGAAATTCTTCATGAAGCTACTCATATGAATATACTCAAGATTTATTAGAAAATTAAGACACCAATGAGTTGTACTGAGACCCACAGCTATTTTGCAAGTAATTTACAATATCAAAAAGTGTTACTCTGACTTTTAATTCATTTTCAGAGGTTCACTAGCACTTACATAAAATATTAGGGAGACAGTGTTGTGTTTGTTTCCTTTAAATCACCTGATTTACACCACTATACTGTCACTCATTCATGAAGGTACCATCAAACCAGTGCAACTGGAAACTCAGTTGCAACAGAATAAGGCAATGATCTTAATTCAAGGTCTTTTAGATGTTTCATTGCTGAACAAAATGTATATGAGCCAATAATATGTGAAACAAAAGTTATCATGTGTATTGATGAATTTTAATTCATGAAAGATACCAAAAAAACACAGGGAGATGTATAGATTGTGCTATGTCCTGTCAGTGTGAGCATTGCTCCCTGCAGCAGAGAAGAGATGCTCCCATGGGATGATGATGCTGGCTGGCAGCTGTCTTTCAGATGACCAACAGAGATGTCAGTCAGATGCTGCTTTGAACAGGAGATGGTCTGGCCCAATTAAGAAAAGAGGATTTGTAATTGGAAAGGCTTTTAAGTCACTCCTGACTTGGTAGGCTGCACAAGTCAGTATTACAGCTGATAATAGCTGTGAAAAGGAAATATTGAAGAACATTTTATGTTTTACCAGCTCATATTTTGAAGATGTTTGCAATCACTAACATTTCTTCTTTCTGTTTTTCTTTTGTGTAATTTTTGAGACCAAATTAATTGCATCTTGAGGGAGACAAATGTTTTTAATCGTGTACCAGAGGCTAGAAAACAAAAAGCACAACAAATTACCAGTGTCTTTTAAAATAAAATTTATAATTTTCCTTATAACATTTGTGTTAAAAGAGTAAGAGTGCACTGCTATCAACAAAGCTCACATACCTGCACTAAACCCCTCCTACAGTCTGAACATCATTTTACCTTTACTGATCAGCTTTAGACTTGCAGACTCTCACCACAAAGGCTTGAGGGAGGGTATTAATTCCTGGTAGTGATGACAAAATTGTTTTACTTTCATATATTCTTCATATATTTGTAGACTATTGTTGTACAGTTAGAGTTGCTAACTAACACCAGTATTTTTCCTACTCTCTTAGGCAGAAAGACAAAGTACATTCCAAAGGCCACAGTGCTAATCTTGCTTTTCTGGGAACCAAAGACTACTCTCCCAAGAAAGTTTCTCATAAACAACCAGCAGAAGAGGGCTCTGGAAGAGGGTTAAACTAAGGGAGGAAATTACCTCAGCACCTGTGCTTCTAATTGAGGTTCTTGTCAATTACATTAATTTGCTAAACTTATAAAACTGTATTTGTTCTGTGTGGGGTGGGCATTTTTCCATACTTGCCTCTGGAGGTCTCCAATTAAATTAATTAAATTAAAGCTTTTATATTGCTTCCTATATTAATATTGTCTCAAAAGTGTGTTGTTTTATTTCTGGATCTTTAAGGCATCAATTCTTCCTTGCGCATTCTTTAGTATGTACCGTATTTTTGTATATTAAAAAAAAATTTAAATATTAGAGAACAAAGAATTAAACATTTTCCAAACTCATTGACTTTTATGGTCAAAAATAATCCTGAAAATATCCTAAAAAGAGAAATGACAAAAAAAAAAAAAAGAAAAAAAAAGGTAAATGAAACACATGTAGAATGCATTCTTTGGGCTCACACCATTCTACTACATGGTGCACATAGTGATCATGCTTCAGTGTTTAGAGGTTCCTGGTTCTCTACAAGTAAGCTGCTGGGGCCCAGGGAATGTCCAGGGAATGTCCAGGGAGTCAGATTTGCCTTCTCTTGCTGCAGCCCCTGTCCTGGTCCCAGAGCACTGCAGGATGCTGCAGGAATGGTGGGGAACTCGTGCAATGCTGCAAGATAAACAAG
Source organism: Notiomystis cincta (assembly GCA_013398075.1). Classification (NCBI taxonomy): domain Eukaryota; kingdom Metazoa; phylum Chordata; class Aves; order Passeriformes; family Notiomystidae; genus Notiomystis; species Notiomystis cincta. The sequence goes on from VZRX01000030.1 coordinate 209,492, forward strand.
TACAAAAATACAACACTTGTAAATCTGACTGATGCACAGCTAGTTGTGATTAGCTTTATATGATGCAAAATAAGTTAAATTCCGATAGCTGTTAAATCTGGTGTGCTCTTCAATTCTTTCTTTGCTCTTTGTATAGAAAGATGTTATATATGTGTGTAATTTGTGCACATAAACAACTTTCTTAGAAGAGGAAAAGACAACTGAAAATATCAGTGACAAATACATGTGGCAGGTTTTCTTTTCTCTCTGAAAGTCTCCCACTGAAATATTTTGTCATCCTTCCTATGAAGTCAAATTGTGATGTCTTGTGAAAGAAGTCACTGATAGAAGTCACCACAAAACTGTGAAAAGGGACTTTTCATTGTAGAATGACCAGGCTTTACCTAGCTGTGCTTTAATATAAGCTAAAAGCACTAGTGAATATTGAGATAAGGGTGTTTGGGAGCATCACCTTTGAGCGTCTTTTACCTTCATTCTTCTCAAATGTTGTAAAACCTCCATCACCCTATCCAAATACTGTCCTAATAAAGTCCTTAATTTTCTAACAGTTTTGTACAGCCACAGTTGAAATACTGTACATGACCTACAAAATAATTTTTAAAAGATCTTTCTGTTTGTGTTCTGCTAGAGTTATTGCTGCCCCAGATACATGCTGCAGGCAAGAAAATTGTTTGTCACAACAGAAAGCAAGCAATTTCTTATAAATGCTACTGTGAACAGACATTTGCCAAGCTTTAGGTAACCCTGGGTCTCTGTGTCAAAATGCAAGTGGATCTGACTTGAACTCTTGATTAATCCACTCAAAACAAGAGAAAAAATAGATTTTCTAGTGCAATTATTCCAAATACAATTATACAGGCTCTTGTGAACAATTATCTGTATTATTTTTTCCTACCTGGATATACACATGTTCAAAGGGAGAGTGAAAAGTCACACATGAAGATTAACAGCTATTTTCAAATACTTGTAAAGTTGGGTGAATGCAGGGAAGGAAGGGAAGGAGAGGAAAGGGAAATAAGCATGGAGGGAAGAAAGAAAGAAATGATGGAGAGAAAAGGCAAATAGTTTATACCTTGGTCAATGGAATGCAGAAACCAGAACAGAAAGAAAACCTAATACACTCTCTGTAGTGCAGAACTCTGATTTTTTCTGAGGATAAATAGACATATGAATGAATCAAGGAGAAGAACAGGATGCAAGAAAAGAACAGGATTTGCCATGGATTTGTATAAGGCCAAAATAATGGAAATCTCAGTGTAATGAGAGATCTCTGTCAAGGGTAGCATTACAGTTGCAGAAAGGTAAAACTTCACAAGCAGTGCTACAAATTTGAAACCGCTCTGCAAGTGCCAGTGCCTAAATGAAACCCCAAAATTACCTCAGATGCCTCTCTCCCATATATACACTATGTCTCATGGAGGGCCATTCCTCAGCATACCTTTTTGAGATTTAACACAAGAAAGGGAAAAACCACAGTAAAATAAGTCATACTAAAGCTCTTGGCAGGGAATCAAAGGAGATCCATCTTTAAAAGGCATAAAGGAAATTTTTCTAAAAATCCAATGTGAAGTAGGGAGGAGATTTTAGAAGCAAAAAAACCCAAAGGAGTTTCAGGTTGTACCACTGAGAAGGGGCACTACATTTCCCAATGTATTGTCCAAACCCTGCTGTCACAGAACTTAAGTTTCTCAAGTATGCAGACATGATACAAGCCCATAAACATAAGGAGACAGTAAATAATGAGTAGTCCAAATAGGTTAAGAGATAAAATACTTCCCATATAATCTCTTGGGCTATCAACTACTAGTACCAATTTTCCAGTGGAATAAGGACATTGAAACTTTGAGGGTTTCCTTCATATTTGCAAGGTAGTGACTCCAAATTATGTTTTTAGTTCCAGACAAGAACATTAGTTGAATTGTAATACAAATACATGTACTGATATTTTATTATACACTCTTTATTAAATTGTCCATTTCGGTGCATCACCAGTTGTGTGATATTGACTCAGACAGTGTTGGTAACACATTCAAAGGGGCCTCAAATCCTTCCTAAGGTATCCAGCTGTTTTAGAGGGTTGCGAACCAGGTCTCAAATCAATCATTTCTTTAAAAAAAAGGATGTGCCATAGACTTTTCAGTTTGAGAGACAAAGTAAATCCTCCAGCCTTTTCTGTGTATGCTTCTGATTCCTTGTCATGTCTAACTTATCAGGGCATATATGTCACTCATATGCCTTGTTTTCCTCAGAACAGAAATGATCCCATAAAAAAGACTGACACTACAGCTATATTTAAACAAGATTTTTGTTTAGAGTCACTGGAAAATACAATCATACATTGCAGTATATTCCTAAAATTAAGTTAAACATGGATTATGTTATGAAGGAATGGTTTTCTCTTTCTAATTATAAATTAAGCTGAATATGACATTATAATATCAATTTTTGTACTTCTGCGCTAGTGTGTGAGAAGTTTTTTCATTAACGTCAGTATTTACGTAGCTGCATCTCAGGATTTTTTCTTCAATTTTTGACTCCTTCTCCTCTTCAGGTCTTTTAAAAATATCCATGAATAATCCATGTCTTTCCCTGTTCAGATCTTTTTTAAATATCTATGAATAAACCATGTTATCCAACACAGTACTTTATTCTGTACTTTGTAAGAAACTCCTATAAGTATTGAAACCAGCACACCTATCCTTAGTTCAATTCTGCCAAGCAAGAGGGAGATACTGAAGCCCAGGGAGGATTTGATGTAGACCAAGATCAGCACATCCATAAGTCTGAAATGATCAGCCATGTAACTTGAAATAAATAATGGAATTAAGTGGATAAAAAAGAAATGGCCAGGAAAAGGCTGATTTCACATAGCCATGGAGAAAAGAGGGTTGAGTCTTTCTCAGTCTTTGGGATTAGGTTAGAGGAAAGAAGATGCATCATTGGATGTAATTTTGCAATTCCTAAATGGGAAACTAACGTTATTCACGGCTTCTTGATTAATTTTTTGTCACTGTAAACTAGCAGAATAGAATTACCAATTTGATAAATGCTCTAGTTGGATGGAATATAAGGTTTTATTGAGCCCACAGAATATTATCTTATTCATTTTAGCACAGGTTTCTAGCTTTATCTAAGGGACAATATCTTGGATCAGAACACAGTGTTGTTGTTAACAAAAAAACACAAACAGTATTATAAATTTAGCAAGGAGTAAACTGGTGTATAGTTTCACATATCAAGTTCAAACACAAGCATGTATTGTTTGTAAATAAAAACCTCTTGCAAGCAATTTCTGAAAAGCAACTTCAGGACAAATTGATTTAGCGAAATCCCTGATATATTTCTTACGGCTTCTATTTATCGTTAATCACCCAGAGCATTCCTTTGTACATCTGTATGTCACACCACCCTGCCCTGACTGCAGGTCTGGGTGAGATGGAACATCCCCCATCCCAGCTCTGTGCTTCCTGTGGTCCCTGTGGGGCACAGCTAAGCAGGGCAGGACTCACATACTCTTTCCAGACTTCTTCCAACCCCACCAGCAGCCACAAGGACTAAATTCTCCTTTCTGAAACAGGGACAGCAGTAGGGAGCTTTTGATGACAGTTTTTCCTATTTGTTTCTTGGGTCTGATATACAAATAAAAGAGAGATACAAATAAAAGAGGAACATGGACTCCAGGATTTTTGTGAGATGTTTTTAGGTTTTGGGACATAAGTTACCTGGGCTCATAGCCAGCCCACCTCCAGTGCCATTTCAGTGAGTACAAAATATAAACGTCATGCTAATCCAAAGAACCCATGGTTCTAATTGAATTGTAAGATTCTTTTGAAGGCCTAGTACTAGGAAAAGACCATGATTGATAGGAAACATAGAAATATCTAATCAAAAATTATATAATTATATGAGGTAGCAAGGAAAGAGTCGAAATTAGCAAAAGAAGGAATCAGAGCTAAAATAATTTTCTGTCACAAATTTCCAAATATTATGTTTAAGAAATTAAATCAATCTTCAGGGAAAAAAAAAAAAAAGAAAGAATAAGCATAAAAGGAACAGGTTTTGAGAAGTTTGTAGGATAGTATGGGTGCGATTCAGAAATAAAAAAAAATCTACAGTAGATGTCAGAAGTATCAACAGAAAACATAGAAACCATCTCTGCAGAGTCAGAGTGGACCTAACAGGTGGGTGTTCACTCAGGGTGCTCACTGTGGAGACACAGGTTTTTCTGGAATTAGGTACACTAAATTACCTGCCTGTAAATACATAATTGCTGTTTCTTTCAGCCTCTCAGTAGATCTGCACTCTGCAAGGATATGAAGGCTCCAGGCAGCTGATACCTTTCAGCTCCATGAGTTCTTTGTGAGTCTACTTACCTGGAGAGTTTTTGAAATGCATGACTAGAGATAATAAATTACATTTGGAAAACAATTCTATCTTTCCCTGTCCCATGTAGCTCTAAAGTGCTGATGATACAGAGCTCACTGTGAAAGTCTCACTTGCAAAAAGTCCCCATTTATCTCAGAAAGAACTTGTCCTCTGTTTCAGTCTCTCTAAGATGGTGGTTGAAGTAGAGATATATGAGTTGTTACTGGATCTGCAGAGATATATCTGTTTTGTTTAGTTCTTCTCCTACTATTATAAATGGTTCTGTCAAAAGCCTTCCTGTGAAAATGTAAGTAGAACATAGGCAAAAAAGAATGTCTTGGGCACAATATGACAAACACTAAAAAACCCACAAAACTCTAAACCAAAACACAACATCTTCTTCTTTTGTAATAACACACCATTTATTTACACATGACAGATTTTTCAAGGGAATAAAAGGCTATTCAGTTAGGAAAAAAATATTTTGAAAACTTATATGTCACACATCTGTATTTCTAGTATACTGGTATGTCTGTCAAAACTGTATCTGAAGGTTCATGAAACTGAAATGCAGTCATAAAATCAGAGAATAAAAACCTGAGCAAGCATTGCAAATACACAAGAAATTTAGGAATATTTTAGAAACCATCAAATGCCAATTACTTCACTTTGCTTTTTTCAGATCTCGCTAACCTGCATGAATTTGAAAATCAAGATAAATGTGTTAATCAATTCTTGCTGATAAAGCACAAAGACTTTTCTTTATAAATCACCAGATGGGAAAACATGCAATGTCATATATTCTGTACCTCTGCATGAAGAAATCCGCTTTATTTCATTTGAAGGACTGAACTACTAAATTTGCTTACTCTCTACAGATGTTCTTCTCCAAAAGGAGAGGCTGTTAAGTACTGACAGAAATGAGTTAAAGAGCACAGAATCTAGTCAGTCTTATATATGGCTGATTATGTGAGAGGGAGAAAGAAAAGATAAGAATGGATGTCTTTGTACTTTTTGTTATAAGAAACAAAGAAAAGCATGATTTGTATTAGGACTTTTGTACTTGATTTGACTGCAGTTTAAAAGTGATTCTGAGATCATGGCAGTCTAAATATAGAGATGTTTACTATAGATGAAAAAGATTTATTTTTAATCTGGAGCAAAACATGACAGCATGGAAGAATTTTTAATTTAAAGCATTCATATATCCAAGGTTCAGTGCATGTGGTAAAGATTAAATACTTGAATAAAAATTGTTAAATTAGTACTTTTGATAATACCCTTAAAATTACTATGAATCAAAAATATTTGTGCTACCACCTTGATATCTGAAATATCATTAAGACACAAAAGCCTTGATAGCTTTCCTCAGGGGCGAATTCAAAGTATAAGATGGTTCTTAAGTTTACTGGTGGAAAATACAAATTTAATTCACTCTGCTGGACCATAGATATATATTGTGCTGTGGTTTAACCCCATCCAGCAACCAAGTTCCATGCAGCCACATGTTCATTCCCCCACCAGTAGGATCAGCAAAAGAATTGGAAAGGTAAAAGCTGGAAAACTCCTGGGTTGAGATAAAGACAGTTTATTAGGCAAAGCAAAAGCTGCACATGCAAGCAAAGCAAAACAAGGAATTAATTCAGTGTTTCCTGTGGGCAGGCCATGGTGTTCAGCCATCTCCAGGAGAGCAGGGCTCCAACACATGTAATGATGGCTTGGGAAGACAAGCACCATCACTCTGAACACTCTCCTTTCCTCCTTCTTTCCTTTCACTTTATATACTGAGCATGATGTCACATGGTCTGGAATATCCCTTTGGTCAGCTGGGGTCACCTGTCCTGGCTGTGTCCCCTCCCAACCTCCCACACCCCCAACTTCCTCACTAGAGTGGCAGTATGAAAAGCACAGGAAGCCTCAGCTCTGTGCAAGCATTGCAATAACAAAAACTTCCCAGTATGATCAACCCTGTGTTCAGTACAAATCCAAAACCCAGCCCAATACCAGCCACTTTGAAGAAATTTAACTCTATCCCAGCCAAACCCAGCACAATCAGTTCTTCTGGAAATATCTTATTTAGCAAGATCTTGATTTATGTGGATCTCCCTGAAAGTTCTGGGAGTGCCAGAACATCCCAGACTGCTACTGAGGAAACAGTGGGTAGCCCCAGAATTGAACACCTCCCAGTAGGCTTCTAGGACAGCAGGCTAACATGGAAATAGTACAAGTATGGATTACATTTAAAACTAATGAAGCCTGGACTTCATTAGATCTCTTGGATTCCTACTAAAATTGATGCAAATTTAGGAGTCAAGAATAACAGTTAATTTTACCATTAATATCAGATAGGATGAATCACACATTAAATTTCATTGAGTTTCCTGCATATATCCCTATTGATAGCATATATTACCAGTGATTACAAATGAAGACAACATTTGATAAGACATTTGGAAAAAATTCTGGGAAAATTTTCTCACATTTTCATATGTTTAGATAAGCTTGACATCATTATCACCATGCTCATAAAATTTGATAGGTGGTAAAGGACTTTAGTAGAGTCCTTTTATTTTAGTTTCTCAGATGATCATTTTGACATGTACAAAGAAGAGGTATTTTTTGACTACTTAAAAACAGTGAGTTTAATCACAGAATACCTGAACATCCCCAACAGATAGAGATGGAAAATGATAAAATTAGGAAGACTTTTAAGGATGAAGAAAAGATGCATTGATGGAACTCCTGACCCAGCAGGGGTGTGACAACATGAGCTATCTCCTCTAATGGACAGCAGGAGGGGGTGGATGCTTAAGAAGTTCCCAAAGAGCCTTGCAAAGGTTGTGTAAGGATTGTGGACTATCAAATTCCTGAGCAATAACATAAGGTTTCAGGGAAAAGCTTAATAAGTCTCCTGAATTCTGCAAGGATTGAGAAAAGCTCTAAAACAGTGCTGGTGAGATTTCATAGGTTTGTATAACTGTTAAAATCTAGAAAAAAAGAAATGTAGCAACTTTGGGCTTTTTCCCCCAAAAATTGGCAAGATGCAAATATATAGGTTTCAAAGAAATCTATTTTTTTTACCTTTAATAACAACTGGTTTTAGTAATGTTAGTCCTCTTGCCCTGGATTCACTGCTCTGTATGACTAACCTTAACTTCAAGATGATTAAAGGCTTTTTTTCCTCCCTGTCCTCTGTTTGGGGATTTAACTACAAGAGACTGTGCCAGCTACTTACAGAGCAGTAGCAATGTTATCAAATGAGATAAGCATCACTTTTTTTTTTCCTGTCATGGTTATATCTCTTGCAAACTTCAGGCAGCCAAACCCTTAAACTGTTTAAAGTTAAATTTTGTATGTGCTTATAGTTGGAGAGCGAAAGTTTCTAAAGTGAGAAATGCCTCTCATTATTTCTGAAGACAGACAAGTCTTTGAAGAAATAGTTTTTGAAGTCAGTGTTTAATAATCTGAAAAATCATGAAAATGCTGTGAATTCAGCACAGGAGTATTGCACATTAAAGTTACTTCCATTTTTTTAAAACATGTCTCTTAGGTTCAAAAGTTTACTTCAATGACAATGTGTAATTAAAGACTTAAAAGTCTGGATGATTGAAATACTCTGGAGTGCAAAATTGCAGAGAAATACTGGAAGGCAGCCTTTACAGAGATATTTTAAAGACTGAATTTCTGCTCCTCTACATGAAGTCAAGAATAACATCTTATAAGAACATACAATGAAACAAAGAAAGATATTTCTTCATCCTGTTTTTGATGCTCCAGAAATATCTGGTTCAGGTCACCTCAAGTTTCAGTGCAGCATTTCTCTAAGAATATTCATGTTATCACAGTTTTAGAAGACCCAGATCTTTGTCACTATACAGGCCCTACAAAAAAAGGCAATCCCTCCCCAGAACCTTCAAATCCAGTCCTGAAAAGAGAGAAACAGTGACTTGAAATGACTCTCTAGGGTCACTCCATTAGTCATCAGCTGTGCCAAGAATAGAAAACAGGTTTTCTTATTCCATGCCTCAGACCTAATTTGGTAGACTATACTGCTTTCCAGTCAGAATGGTTACTGTGACAGTGTGTAATCATATAATGTGGATTTTTCTTTTCAGCCCCTTTGTCCTTCCCCAGACTGAGGCTTGCAAACTTCACTTCAGGTCTTCAATTATTTCACTTTTACCGTAAAGAAACTATCAAAGTACTAGTATTATACTCAGAATGTTGCATGAAGATGCAAGTTCCCCCTTTTCTGTGATTCCTATGTTAAATAGGAAGAAAATTGTATCCATTTCACTTCAAGTCATATTTTCCTTTGATTTACTAGTCCATTTTGTTTTATCAGCTACCTGAATCACCACTAGAAACCGTTTTTACAAAGTAATTGTTTTCAGTGAGAGAAATGCATTTTACAAATTCTCAGCCTTTCACAGAACTAGGGAAAAATTAAATTGGATAGTCATGATTTTGTCTAGAAAAAATAAAGGCTATCACTGCTCAGAGAATTGGAGATCTCAAACAAAAATGAAATCCTCTTTTGAAGAAAGTTATATTCTAGTTTCAGAGTATCAATAAAAAATCAAGAACCTAAATTAACTTCTGAAAAAATTAGCCATCCCTAACTACTTACTGTATGAAACACAGTGGGAGCCATAATTCCTTAAGCTGCTGTAGTATAGTAATGAACTATTACAGTCTTCTGTATTAAAAAAGGTTATGCTAATGTGAAAGATAATTGCTCTGCTGTTTGAATGCAAATAAGGCAATATTTACTCCTTACTTCAAAAGCAACATTCCTCACCAAATAAACTGGCCTTTAACTGATGAAAATTCCAGCAAGCAAGGTGATTCTTTAAATGAGACCAGCTAGTGATAATGTTATCTTAGCATTATCTTATCATTTCTCACTGAACAGTGAAGTGAGAGAAGATGATTTTCTCTTCTGGTGTTTGTATTGATCAAATTAAATTCTTTGGTACACCTTATTATGTACACAAGTCCTCATGTTTTAGCTGTAAGTGAACTTTGTCCTTCTTACAGAATTACTATGTAGAAGTTCTACAAGGAGAATAAACAGCAATAATGGAGCTTGTATTTTTTTCCTATACATATATAATGAACTTCATCCAAAAATGTGATGGGAATCAACAATTAGGCAGCAAGCCACCCTTTTCCCACCTGCATTAAGCACCTTATTTAAAGAGCAATCCAAAGAGACTGGGCAACAGAAAATCCTAAAGAGAAAGAAGTGTCTCTGACAGGGTTGAAATGCATTAGTTCTGATAGCAAGGAAGTCGGAGTGGCAGTGTAGTAACCTCCAACTGAGTTGATACCTACAAGGCTTTAGGTGGCCAAAACCATTTTATTGGGTTGTATATAATGCAGGGTTAAGTTCTCCACAGAATTGATATAGATTGCTAAAGAGATTGCATTTTGTAATATGAATATATGGATTACAAGCAAAGTAAATATGGTCTTTGAAAAAGTTCCAGTCAAAATAGCAATTTCACTTGTCATAGAAAAACCACTTAGGAGGTAAATCCAGTGAAGGTGCCTATCAAATATCTTTGCAGAAAGTTTGCATATTCTTTGACTTTTCAACGCTCACATGAACCTTTTCAAACCTGCTGACTCTCATTCTACCCACATGTGTCTACTATAATATGATTAACTTTCATCTGAGAGTATACAGCAGAAGCAATCCTAAATCAGTGGTAGATTACATCCATGAGCAAATATTTGCTCCATTAACTCTAGTAATGACTTAAGGTGTTTGGGCATCAGGAGTCTAACTATTTTTGAGAGACAAGGCTTTTTCAATCCTTTAAAGGTCAAACTCAGTCTGACAGTAGAGAACACAAATTCTGAAGTTTGCAGAGAATGCTCCCAATTTTTTGACCTTTGAAGCTGTGAGCTGTTCAAGTACCACAGTTTATCTCAGTTTTATTTGCAGCCTGTAAGGAGAGGTGAGGATTTCACCTACTCTTCTAAGCAGAGCATATTGTGCTTGACCCCTTCCCACTCACAGAATAACATACATTTATCAATTTTGAACCTAAAATTCATGAGTAAGTTGACCAGGTACCTATCCATTATAATACCATTCATACATTGTGATAACTCTGGTATTTGAAAACGGAATTATAAAACAGTTCATCTGTTTTTTGCTGTTTATTGGAGGAAAAATTTTATAGTTGCAAACTGGAAAACTGACTATATTTTTCTATTAGACCATTGTTTTATATTGCATTTATTGCCTCAGCCACATGGATGTGTAGCTGTTAAACCAGTTGGCACATTGAGTTTGCTGGGCTGATTGATTCCTCTTTTCAAAAAAAAGCATAGTGAATTATGGTCACAATTTAGCATAATTTGATTGTTGCTTTGGTGAGGCAGTTAAACATTTGTTTAACACCTATTCATGCTAAAATGCTGTGGAATATCTTGTAAAAAGACTATAAAATACATAATATAATTTAGAAATCTGCCTGTACCCTTCCTTTCATCTGCACATTATTCCAAGATTGCCTATTGGTCTTTCAGTACTGAAATGGAGCTTATAACAAAGATGTGGACAGACTTTTTAACAGGCCCTGCTGGGGTAGGACATTGAGAAATTATTTTAAATTTTTAAAAGGGTAGATTTAAATTAGATATAAGAAGGAAATTTTTTGCAATGAGGGTGGACCAGGTTGCCCAGAGATGTGGTAGATTCCAGACACCTGGAAAGATTCATGGTCAGGTGGGACGGGACTCTGAGCAACCCAGTCTAGTTGGAGATATCCCTGCTTATGGCAGGAGGGTTGGACTAGATGACCTTTAAAAGTCCCAACACATACTATTTTATGACTCCAGGATTTAGAAGGCAACAATATTTTCTTCTTTTTTAATTTCCTGTTCTAATGAATCAAATCCTTGCTATTGTCTATACAGAGCCAAAGATTTTAATTTCTTTGAAAGTGATCAGGTCAAAAATGTCATGAAAAGCTTTTATAACATATTAAAGGTAATTTTTACAATACAAAACTGTGGAATAGGTTGTAATTTTTACAAGTTTCATTCACCCAAACTTTCTAATAAGATAGGTTATGAAAATGAACTTACTGCAGATTATGCACTAATATCCATGTTAATATTTGCTTATAAATCCTGAAAAAGTAGAGGTGAAAGTCACCTTTTCAAATAGTCTCTTCCTCAGCACTAGTCAAGGGCTTGTTGTACAAGTGGGAACAAATATTTATGTTAAAACTGGAATATGTGAGGATAAAATTAATTCCATTCATCTGTGAACTCACAATTAAGAGGGATCATATATAGAAGTGCCTCAAACAGAAAGTGAATAAATTAAGAGATATAATGGGAATACTGTAAACTCCTATGGCTGTGCTGTAAAATACTTATGATGAGTTATGCATTTATCCTTTTATTGTATTTTTAAGACAAATTTAAGTTTGTATCAAATTTCCTCTCCATATTCTAAGACATGAGCTCAGCACAGAGAAGATAAGATCTCCACTGTGTTGCAATAAATTTGGTTGTGTACACACATATGACCATCAGCTCTTTTGAATAATGAAATAAGGAATGCTGATATGGTTGATATACAAGGAGCATGTGGAAAGGATACACAGAGAAATGTAGTGGGGACAGGATTCCTCAATGCATGAATCACAGGACTGATGCTCACACCTCAAAATGATGTAGAAGGGACAATGAGGCACATCAGCAATAAAGACAGATTAATGATGTCACTTCTGTAATTCTCTGGGGAACCTTCAACTCCTGCCCTCTCAGTATTCCTCAGCCCAGAGCTCTCTCCTACAGCCAACTATGATGCTGTAAGAGGGAGCCTTATAATAAAAACCAGGAGACAATGTGTCATCTGCACCAGCCCATGACCAGAATACAGATTTACTGGAGGTGGAAGGTGTTATGTAATTCACTGTGCCACGAGTGTGTATCTAAATGCATTGCTTCACCTCTCTTTAAACCAAGCCAAAGCCAAGAAACCTTTCCTACAGGGAGGCACTCTAGTATAAGGACCATAATTGCAGTGGTTCTCCAAAGACCTTTTGGAAGAAGAGGTCCACAAGCTGTGATTGTGCTTCAGCCCACACTCAGGAACATCTGCTCTAATATAAGGCTGCAGCCCATGCAGCTCAGCCTGAGAAACCTCTGCAGCTCTAAGGCACAGCTTGACTGATTTTAAACCAGAAATGTGCTGGCATACAAATCCTGTTCATGTCTGCTGCAAAAGCAGTTGATTTATTGTAAGCATTCTCCTGGCTGTGGTTTGCATAAGTAAAATATGAAGAACATTCATTACCCTGAGTATCCATTAGCTTTCAAATAAAATTTTGTTTCCTAATGCAAAAAAAAAAACAAACAAACAAACAAACAAACAAACAAAAAACTAGAACAAAACAAGGGAAACAAGGTTTAGGAACTAAGTAATAAAATATAGGAGCATTGTAAAAGTTACAGGATAGGACGCTTTTTACCCCTGTACTTTTAATGATACACATCAAAGAGGAATACATGACAAATGTGAGAAAGAGGTTGCCTTGGAGAATGAAAGTCGTTTAAGGGAGGTTCAGATGGGAGCTGGAACAACTTCTTCCCCTGTGATAGCCACTGATGGTTGCAGGCAGCTCTACTCCTGGTCACCTCTGAGCCATGAAGGTCTACAGGTGTCAGCTACAGCAGAGTTGTCATAAGGGACAGGAATTTTTAATGCTTTTTGTTTCACAGTTCTCTGGTATTTTTCTGGTTAATTGTGCTTCAAATGAGTCGCTATTATAATGATCCTAATCCAATAGTATTAAATTAGAACTGGCATGTAGCTCATTGCTACCTTCATTATCATATAATGGTCAGACAAGTAAAGTTTTTGCAAAACAAGGTAATTTCTGTCTGTCCTACACACAGCTGCATATTTTTCATATTACTTATCCTTTCCTTATAAGCCTTTATTTTTATTTTGCTAAGAAGCTGTCATCAAGTCCTCTCTAAGCATGGGTACCTGATGGCATAATATTGACCCACTAGTTCATGCTCAAGATATTTAGATCTTTTAAATTATTATTATGAATATTATTTTTCTTATTATTTTTTTCTTATCCTTAAAACTCAGCTGCCTCTTCAGCAGCTGCAGGCCAATTACCTCTACTGACATTGCAAGGTGCTTATTAGGCCTCAGGTCTGACAGCCTCTGAAGAACTCAATTAATTGTTCTACTTAATCTCATTTACTTCACAGCTTCTCTAAGCAGGAGCCTCCAAATGTAAAACTTCTCAGAGCTTAATAAGAAGTAGGTGTTGATTTTTCAGAAAAAAAAAATAAAATTAAAAATAACTATCAGGACTGCATCAGATTCCGAAATGCTTCTAATAATAAAAGCTAGATGGCTCAGCCTCCTTTTACAAGTAAAACCACAAGAAGCTTCATTTCCTACATGCAGAGTTGCAATTATTGGGGTGCATAAGAAGGCACAAGATCCTGCTGCAGCTTTTCCAGCATGGAGACACTTCCATCTCTCACTGCTCTGTGTTTGCCAGTGCCTCATTTGCCACACATTGACAGTTGCCATTCCCTTCACCCAGGCACTAACAGCTTTCCCCTCCTCTCTCCTCAGCTGCTTATTTCTACAAAGCTTTTAAGAACTTAATTATTTTTGAAAGTTTTTCCACCTGTCAAAATTGGATTGCAATTAGTGAATTCAAATGTTATCAAAGAGGGAAGAAAGAGGCTGACAATGTAATCATACAATTCTTGTTTCTGTTGGCAATCAGGTTAAAAATCTTAAAGAAAAATCATGGAACTGGGAAAGCACATGTTAGTGAAACTGGAATAAAGGTCTGATAGTTAATGGGCATTCAAGGATAAACTTGTTCTCAGAAGCCAAATACTACAACAAAGCCCAGCTCTAACTGCTTTTCTAGCCTTTGAAATTCCCATTTCTTTTGTCTACTAAAAGACAGCTGAGGACCCTTCAAAGTCCCTCCTGAGCTATGCAAAAGATATGTTTAATGCTTCAATAGTTTCTAAAACAGATAAAAAAAGATACAGGTAATAGTGATTGATACCTGTCTCCATGTAGGTATTATCTTGCTATTAACAGTAATTTGGATTTAACAGGTCACATTCTTAGACAGCTGATTGCTTTTACTATCTAATCAGGAAAAACTTCAGAATTCCTCCAGATATTTTAAAACAAAACTTCCCATTGACTAATAAAGAGCTAAAGATATTACCTTCAACTGGCTTTTTGAGACAAGGATAAAATTGTAGCTTTTAAAATATTTTATATACATATATATACAAGATTTATATAAAAAACTATATAAAGGTA
>VZRX01000030.1:224529-353383 GCA_013398075.1 Notiomystis cincta
AATATATGTAAAGATGTACTATGCATCTATATATAGTTTGTGTACATGCATACATGTATAAATCTTTTTGAAATTCTTATTACTCAAGGGGAATGGTAGTAAGTGCAATAAATATTGCAATGGTAGTCCTGGATCAAACTGATGCTTACAACCTTATGCATCATATGCAGGCTGAAATCTGCATTATTTATGGGCTCAGGAGACATTACATGATATAAGGGAGAGATACACAGGACTCAGATGTTTGAAGCATTGAGGAGCCAGAATTGCTTAAATTTTTATTTATAAATGCAAAGGATTATTGTTAACTGCTGTTCAGATAAATTATGTGAGTATAGTTGATTGTGGGGGGCTCTGCACAAAAGCTTGCACTGCATCCTAAATTAACATTGTCTATAACCAGTTTTTTTCTGAGTGTTTTGCTCTGTTATAAAATAGACTGTAGGTTGTGTTCAGCTGTAAATGTGTTTGAAGTGCTACTAATGGCTTAAGCACAGAGAAGTAAGTAACAAACACTTTGTAAAACCCATCATAACTTTCAGTACCTTTGAATAAGATACCATGTAAATCTCTTAGGACATTATCTAAGCAAACATTTTTCCACCTTCCCTGAAAAGACTGCAACATAGCCTGTTCCTGAAATAGGACACTGTACTTTCCAAAGTTGTTTCCAGGTCTGGAACTTGGGGGTTCAGCTCTGATTATTCTGTAAAAAAGCAGTTCTGTATCTTTTACCTTTTATCTGTACCTTTCACAAGACATGAATTAAGGTTTTGAAAAATTCAATTTGCAACCATCTTCAGCAAATAATGTGAACCATCTGGACTGACTGGTATGGAAATCAAAATTAATTGATCTTGCCATTTTTGAACCTTTTACAGAACATGTAAATAGACAATATTGTGCTTTCTAGAGCTAATCAAAACTGTACTTCGAACTACTCAGTGGTAGGTTATTAAAAATATTTGGATCCAATTTTCACAGTTAAAAGATCTAGCTTCACAAAGTGAAAAGAAATTATGTTTCTTAATTAATGGACTCTGCTGGCAGAGTGTGAACAAATAAATCTAAAAGCAGGTAAAAATAAAATTACTATACATTTTTTCTCTCTCTGTATACTTTCTCTCCAGGTTTTTTCCTCACTATCTTTTTCTTAGCCTAGATCTCTTCCATATTTTTCCCAGCCAACAGCTCTTCACTGAATAGAAGAAAGTATTTGCTGACCCTATACAGAAATTTTCTGATGTTGAGAGATCACATCCAAAGGCAGCAGTATGCCTGTGAAATCACAATGCAGTTTTAGGGCTGCAAATTTCTGTCTCCTCAGGGAAATTACTACCCCATATATCCCAGTCTGGGAAAGGATAGCACATCTTGTCTGTGCTCTGACAGAGCTTCATTGTGTCAACACAACACTCCAAATGAATCAAAAAGTACAAGTTCTCAAAAATACAGATATTTAAGCTGGAACAATATGTACAGAAAGAGAAAGAGCTTTATGGTTGAGTAACAGTTCCTATATCCTGTTAAGAGACAGTACTACTAAATAAAGTTACAGATTTCTTAAGCCCCTGAAAAAAGGAATCATAGAACTGCTTGCGTTGGAAGGGACCTCAGAGATGATCTAGTTCCAGTCCCCAGTGGTCATTCTTTTCAAACTCTTGACCCTTGCCTGGCAATAGCTCACAGACACTTGTTTTGTGTAATTCAAGCACCTCAGTTTTTACGACTGAATGATATTAAGGGGACAAGTGTTTGTCCAATTAAAAATAGGGGGTTATGTTACTCTACTGGATGATCATGTAAGTGAGAAAATGTTCTTTTTTCCTGGATAGTCTGTAGTTTTGAGAAGGTAAATCATATCAGAAATGCTAGGCTATCTGCTCTGGAAAAACTGGGAAATCACTGCTTTGAGATTGATACATATAATTTCTCTCTTTGATAATTAAGCAGGCACTGGAACTAATCCAAAAGCCTTCATACATGTACTCAAGATGAGAAACTAAAAATCTAACATTTCCTCATGCCTCTTCACCTGATGAAGAATGGCATTTGGGTGAATGTCCCAGGCCAGAATGAGCCAAATTAATATGTATTTATGACTCTCAGCACATTGATGTAAGGAGTATCTGAATCCAGGCAGGATATTGTCATCTTTTCCTGAAAGCATTTTTTGTCCTTTTAACCAATCAGTAATTTCAAAGATATCTGGATGCACACACCTGCCACCCTCCACCCCTCACCCCAAACTGCAGAAGTTATTTTCTAATGTTTTTCATGCACGTATGTGACTTGCATTGCTTACGAGAACTCCTAGTTATTTTAGTAAGCTTGCTATGACAGTACAAAAGTTCATTTATCAGTAAACTGCAGAAGGTGGGAAAAACAATGCACATAAATGGGAGAATACATAACCATGTAAAGCTAATGGTCCTCACAGGATGAGAAAGTAATCTTGATTTTTAAAAGCAGAAATATATGGAGCTCTCAAACATTTTCAGGAAGTCCAGATGAAGAATCCAGATTGCTGACCTTTCTGCAAGGACAGAAATATTTTTTTTAAATTTATAATTTCATATACCTAACATGCTCTTGAAGGATTTAGATGGAATTAATGACTTTAAAAAAATTAGTAATTTGTAGTCAATGAAGACAACGATACAAATTTTCTGATATAAATTTTCTGACAGAGGAAAGACTGAAAAGCCTTCAGTTAAAGGTTTGTGTTTTCTGTATCTCCACAAACAGACATCTCTATGGGGAAATATACCTCAAACATTTGGTCAAAGCTTGCCCAAGATTTTCAGTTCACATATGGAATCTCATTGAAAGTGATCAGATTACATGATTGAATGACAGGTTGAGGGACTTCACCCTAAAACTGTATAGTTGGGGTTTTTTAAAAAGCAAAAAAGGAGAAAGGCATAATTTCTGAAACCTAAGATACATCTGGGAAAAAAAAAAGAATGAGGACTGAGATACAATGTAATGTTTACTGCTCTAAAATGGAAATAACGACAAGATATATTTATATGAAACTTTGAAAGAAATTATTCAGCCAAAATCAGCACTATTGTAAAATTCATAATAGATTTGCAACTAAAACGTTGCAGATTTGGTTCTCCAGCTCTGATTACCCAGTTTATGGGATGGCACATCAGGTTTTCTGAAATGGTTGCAGTGACAGTGGAGCGCCTCATCGCTATGCCTTAATTGCTGAAAAGTATTAATTGAAGAAAACCATAGGAAAATGTGTCCTAATGAATAAGGAATATAGAAAATACCTCAGTGAGAAGCCATTTTTGAATAATTAAGTCAAACTTGGCAGAAAATATCCACCAAATAATATATTCTTTTTTCCCAGCTGGTGAAGACAAAAGCTGTGCATATAAAAGCATACTCTGAACCAAGCTAAGATAATTCCTAAAATCCTACTTTGGAAGAAAAGTCTGTGAGTGATTTCATTTTAGTGTCTCTTCTGGATATCCATAGCAGTCAACTCAGTAATTTCTTCTTCTGATAGTTTTCAGGATTAGACACCACTGAAGTAATTTCAGCTCTTTATCTTTGAGTTCAACAGAAGATCAGAGTAATGATTTAAGTCTCTCTAGCTTGAGGAAAAACAATGGTTTGAAATAAATTTGCGCCTGGGTTTTGCTCTATTCTCTGATTGAATGTCTTTGTATGTATCTAATCCATCCCAGAGTATCTCTTTATTCTCCAAGGAAAATCTCCTCCTGTTGTTCCATTAAACTCTCCAATTTTAAGTTGTGTCAACATTTCAATGACCAATTAGCTGATGAAAAAGAAAATTCAGTAACTGTTACTGTTAGAAAGACAAACCAAAAACTCAGGACATTTAAGAGTCCTACAGTTCCAGCACTGGTCTTAATCTACATTTCAGTGATGTTCATTTAATGCATATTCTTGCAAAAGGATAGGTATAAGAATAATTGGCAGAATACACTGGAAAAAGATCTATGCTTTGGATAGCAATTAAGTGTTACTTGATCTTTATCTAAATAACAAAAGGGAGGTGAATGTCTAAAATGTAGATCATGACTAAATAATTAATTTACAATATAGTAATAATGAAAGAAGGTTTGGTAGTGTGACTTGAGCTTTTTTACCCTTCTTGATCAGGATGACGTTAAAATTATACATTGAGTGATGAGTATTATAATAAATACAATTAAACTATCTCCAAGCTAAATTATTAAAAAATTTTTTACCCTTTCCCTCCAGTATAAATATTTCCTAAAATTCAGAAGTTTCTCTTATGCAGTATTCTGAAGAGAAAGAAGGGAAATTGTGCCACTCTACAGTAATTAGTGACCTAGAACTCTCTTGACTGGGGAAACTGTCCTCATTTGTGAAAATCACAAGGTCATTTATATATTATTAGTTTCCAGTATCGTTTGTGTCCATCTCTGTCAGTGAACCTGAGTTTTCAATGAACTTTAAAACAAAAAATAACCAACCCCAAACATATCAAATTATCCCTTCCAGAATGCTGACAACTTAGATAACGCACAACCAGTTTCTGTCACCTAGCACAACTCATTCTTTTCATTCTTTCACAGACCTATGTTGCTTAAGGTTCCTCTGTGCTTGGGGAAACAAGCAAAGCTTAGAAGCCCCTGATTTGATAAGAGGTTTTGAACAATATTTTGCTAACTTTTGACAAGATAGCTCAGGGCTAGATCCAATAAAAATGCATTATGCTTCTTCATTGTGAAGCTCTGAAAAATTGATTTTTATATTGGATTGGACCATTGGCTTGTTAAAGAAACTTAACTTGATAACAACACCCTTTATCCCCTTAGGAGCTATCATTTCATGTTAGGAGAACTGAAACAGTGCAGAATATATAAGGAGTATTATCTAGCCTTGTGGGGTCAAGGAGTTATCTTGCAGCACAGCCTGAGTCACAGGGCTGAGCACTGGAATAAGAAAGCAGGGCAGAGGGCTCCTCAGAGGACAGAAGAGAAGGAAAGAAATCTTTTCCACTCTAGGATATAAAGTTATAGCAGAGCTCTTCGGCAGCCACTTAGCAAGGCTAATATTCTCATTTCCCTATTTATAAAGCCACATTTCTTTCATTATTTTCAATTGCCAGGGATACATAAAATAAATATAGACAGGGATGAACCTGTCTAATGTAGCTCACTACATTCCTCTCTTCGGTTTGGTAGTCAATATTTGTTATAGCTCTCTGCTCAGACCACTTGAGTACTCTTAATCCACTTGAAAAGGCTTGTTTGCTTTATGCTATGCTGAGATCACAATTTCATAGAACACTGTTCCTGGCCCAACCTTCACATAAATAATACTGTTTTAAATCTATAAATACGCTCCCATCAAGACTTCTCTACTCATCATCCAGATTGATTTGTTTCAATATAATTCCTCAATATCTACTTTGTTAAAATCTTATTCCCTTGAAATACACATTGCAAGGAAATTATAATGGTAAGAAACAGTGGGCAGACTTATGTATTTGGTGATGTAAACTCAAAAGTAAGAAGAGGATGATTGATTCATTTTTACCTTATAAATAGTTTTGAGATCAATTTTCAGTTTTCTAATGTTCAATGTATTTTTTATCCACAAGGTATTTCTACTGTTAAAAATTATTTAGGAGTGGGGTAGGCCCTTGCTTTGAAGAATTCATGGCTCAGCGAGATGTGAAGAGATATATCTGCTTTGTGTCTCTCTGAGTAGCCTGGCCAACTCAAATAAAGATGGAAAAATGGGCTTTTGATAGTTAAATTCTTTCTCAGCATTAGAAAATGACATGTTTGAGCTTTCCTGGGGAGGCAGGGGATAGACAAGGCAAGGAAGACTTGCCCTAGGCATAAATTGCATTTACATTCTTGATTTTTAGAACATTAATTTTAAGATTATATATGAGGCAGCAACTCTGAATTGCATATGGAAAGGTTTTAAATTATTTCCAGTAGTATAGCTAACAAATATATTATGACACAAAAATCTTTGCTTCTCCATTTTAAATATAGTTTACCATGGATTTTCAAGCAAACAAGTGTGAGAAATTTCTTTGTCCTCAGTACTAAAGCAGCGCAGCAGGCTAAATGGCAAAACATGGGAATATCACACTTTGGCAAACTGCCTCTATTCTCTATAAGACAGAGGGAAAAGAAAATTGCTCCAGCCTGCCTGACTGCCAGGGATGCTGCAGCTTTCCTGGCTGGCTGGTCTGCTATGAGGATTTCTTAGTGCAAAGACTGTCAGGCAGGATGGGTCCAAACGAGGACAGGCACAGACACTCTTCTTCCTCGAGCACTGGTTCCCACTCACAGGAGTAGGAACACGGGCGTGCTTTGCCTTGCAGGGATGAGGAGAGCAACAAGAGCTGGGTGCTTAATGAAAGTGAAGACAGCTGCTGCTGTCCCTCTAAAGCTGTTCTGCTGCAGCCTTAAAGCCAAGGTATTCAATGGGGAGGGGAAAAAAAGAAAGCAACTCTTGGATACACAGATGCAAAACCTTGCAGATTTAAATGACTAAAATCAGTTGTTCCAGTTTTATTCAAATCTTATCTGCTTTGCATTCACTCTATATTTTGAGTATGCAGAGAATGTTTTACAATGTATGTAAACTCATACAGATCATGCAAGGCAGAAGTACTTGTTATATTTGAAGAAATTAAACTGTCATTACAGTTAATTTTAAACTCATATGCTAAAATGAATTTATATTTTATGGTAAATTAAGAGAAAGAGATTCTATTCCTTTTGAGACTAGTGGTGATCTTTCTCAAATAAATTTGCTACAGAAACATTATTTCACGTTCAGTGTAATTCTATCAAGTAAACTATACTTGGGTATAATAGCTGGGAGAGTGTGAGAGAACAACTCATGAATCTTCAGCAAATTACGTTTCTCCTTTCTCTCAGAGCTACGTGGATCTTGCCTGCCCTCAGCTGGATTTATGAAGGGTTCATTGAAAAGTGGTGGTGAGAAATGTATTTGAAAAACAACAATATATCATGTTGTATAAGAAATAATATTTTCAGTCTCACCAATGGCATTATGTTATAGCTAACAGAGAACAGAGTCCTTTGGAGAATTTGTGAAGCTAAAAGAAAACAAACAGTAGGAAAAAGAACGAAAATTAAGAAGGGTCAAACAAAATGTTTGACTAAACAACCCAGTAAAAGAATAGAATTTCTGGTCCTAACTCTGCATAGGAGAAAAAATACCTTTATTTCAACTGAATCAAATACCATCTATTTTGCTGTCTTCTGGATACATGAGTTTTCCTTCAGTCCCTGAAAAGGAAAATCTCTATAGAAATAACAGAGCACTTTGTGAAGCAGCAGTGGTCAAAACTGTTCTACTAAAAAATACATTCACTGGGAAACATCCAGAAAAGCAGTCAAAGACTGTTCTTTTGTGTTAAATATGTGTCTCAAAAAAATCTGCGAATAAACAGACAAAAAGCCCAGCTAAGCTGTAGTGATAATAGCCTGTTTTGTAATAAAAAATACCAGTTGCCAAGAAGGTCAAACTGTTACTTAAAAATTAATGAGTCAGCCTTGTACTCCTTATATTTTCTCTCCCTCCCACATCTCCTTTCCTTGTTATCCTATGAAAAAGTCATGCATTGATGAAGAGTGGGATTAGGAGAGGAAAACAATAAATAAATCCAAAGCCAATTATAGGTTTCATCAAATCTTTGTAGATTACTCACTTACCCCCTCCCTTACTGGGTATGTTTCTGACACCATTCTTCAAATGATGTAAAAGATGATTTTTATTGCTATTAAAAGATGATTTTATTGCTATTCCTCTTACAGTCTTCCCCTGATGTTTTCTAGTCAAATAAAGCACTTCATGAAACAGAAAACTCATGTCAGAGCTTTTTAGATCCTATGCCTCTGAAAACCTTTTCAGTGATACTGGATTTATTTACCTTGTTAAAGGTGCCACCAAAGGTCAGGCTTCTATATGAAAAAATAGTTAAATTATGAAAACCATAATTTCATTGGTAAATTAATAATACCACTGTTTCTTCCCTTTTCCTTGCCCTCCTGCCCATCTGAGATGAAAGAGAAAAGGATGCCCTCATATACCCATCTTTCCTATCCAATATGTGGAAACAATCTGTTTCTGTAACTTATCTTAGGCATCAATACCTGCTCAGTTGCAAAACTCTCTTGATATTTCATCACTACGGCTCCCCACAGTTCCCCAGAACATTTATGGTGGATTGATCACATGCCACATAAAAGCAAGACCACCTAAGAACTCCTCAGGTCCACCAGAAAGGCATCATGTTGGCTGAAGTAAAAAGAAAGAAAATCACATGCTGTTAAAGTCTTGGTCAAATCAAATCTCAAACATCTTAATTTATCTCTTAATATACTCTTGGAAAAAAAGAACAAAAAGAGCAGTGGAATATAAGGAAGAAATACCATATACAGGATGCCAGCAGATTTCCTTATTTCACCATGTATTGAGGTCATAAGGAATATTTTTATCCTATTAAGCTATAATAAAATTTTTTCTTATCTTTCCAGAGGCTGTGCTGTCATCAGGATTCCAACAGAACCATGGACAAATAGAAGTATGCTTTTAATTTTTCTGCCTTCCTGCAAAGGCAAGATGAAGATCTTTTTCTTTCTGCTTGTGTAAATTCCAAGATATCTACACTATCAATATTATTAGCTACTTTTCTGACATTCTGTTGAGATGTTCAGGAAAAGGTTACAAATTAGATTTCAATTATGAGAATACCACGTGAAGCACACTAAGGACATCCTTTCACAGAATCCCAGAACCTGATAATCACAAAATGGGTCAGATTGGACAGAACCACAGCGGGTCAAGTGGTCCAAACTCCCTGCTCAAGCACAGTCACCCTAGGGCACATGGCACAGAATTGTGTCCAGATGGTTTACTTTAAACAAGGAAGTAGCAAATCTTGCCTGAGCAAATGCTTTTCTGGCCCCACACTCTCAAAAGTAGCCTCCAAACTACTTAAATACACTACTACAACAGTAGAATAAGAAGTCAAAGCCAAGAAACCATCACACCTTATTCTGATTGATTCCTCTGATGTCAACCATAAAATTTTAAACATAAAGAGATGGTCTTTGAAGACCAAGAGGACTTCATCAGTACAAAATCACAAATACTTGTTCCCATAAAAAAAAGCTGCATCATTCCTGCCACACAAAGAAGTGGAAGTGCATTTTATTAAAGTGTTTTTTGGCTGTTCACAACGACCACATGCACTATTTAATAGTTCCCACTCTCATCTACACATGAATATTTTCAGTATTTCTCATGCCAAGAGGCACATACAAGAACAGAATATAGGAACAAGGACAAAGTCATGCCAAACTTTCTTCTCAGGTGTTCAGATTTATTCTCCTTTGGGAAGCCAAGAGAGACAAATGTGAAATCAAAGTAGATGAGCCATTTGGTGCAAGATCAGAATAGCCCCCATAGGACAGCCACACGTGTCTCCTACTGAGTGGAGGCGAAGCAGGTTCACCATAGGTTCCTCAAGAAGACTCATTTGCAGAGATCAATTAATCTTTACATGAACAAATGCAGGAATTATCACTGATTGAAAAATTTTGTGTGTAACCCTTACAAAAAACAGAGGCATTGATAAACCCAGGCCTCATGAGCTTTGCCCACCCCTAGCTTGCAGAGAGAATTACTTCTCAAATGTATGTGGTCCTAGAAATGGGAAGACGTCCTTAAAGGTCAACACTAGCAGTAGAGAAGGCTATTCAGTTACTTGCTGAAGTCATCAGGTACTTGGGAAACAGGATGTTTGGAAGCAAAATATTTTTATTTTTTTCTTTCAACTTTGATTCACTGAGATAAGATTCTGGTCTTCATCATTTTCAAACATGCCTAGTATTTTTATGCTTAACACATTGCATTCAAGACATTTATGTGAAAAAAACTATTATTGAAATACCTGAACACTGTGATACCGCTTACTGATGTCTTTAAATATAAATGGAGCAGGAAGTACTTTGCTTTTATGTTGCTTCCTCAGCTGAAGATAGAAAGCTTCACTTTTAATTTGTGTGGTACTTAATGCCCTACTAAATGCAATGCCATCATCAGAGAAGCATTAAATGTTTCACAGCAAGCTTTAGTGAAGCAGCTTGGATTACACTAAGTCAGTAAAAGTCAGTTCAATACCAACAAACCCATGCAACATATATGGCCTATAGTTCCATTCCTTGGGATAACTTGTCTGCTGAGTTTTGCAGAAAACAACATTGCAGGAAATCGTTAAAACGCTTAGATACACACAAAAATCCATTTCAAAAGATTGAACTCTTGGTGCCTGGCCTTGTGCAATTGATTATTCTACTGGGAACTCTGTGTTTGAGGAGTTAGTAATCTTGGACAAGCCACTGCTGGGCCCTACCTGAGGGTACGAGGAGCCCATAGATTAGCAGGAGGAGGCACTGTAAAGGAACCTGCTGATGTGTCCCATGCCAGCCCCAACACTGCTGGATTTATATCAGAGAGAGCATCCAGTCTGTCAGGAGACAATACATGGCTTGGGTTTCTACAAAAGATAAAAGGCACCACAGCACAGGATGGGGAAGGAACCCCTCTATGGCTGGCATCTGTGCAGAATGCCATGGGAAAATCTATCCAGGATGCATGAAAACAAGGTTCCTAGCATCTGAAGGGATAGAACATTTACCCCTTATCATTATTAATTTTTTTATTCTGTTTTGTTAAGATGTTGCCAAACCTTTCTCATCGAGATCCTGACATAATCTTCTCACCACTATCAATATCTGTAC
This sequence comes from Notiomystis cincta, assembly GCA_013398075.1. Lineage (NCBI taxonomy): Eukaryota > Metazoa > Chordata > Aves > Passeriformes > Notiomystidae > Notiomystis > Notiomystis cincta. The sequence goes on from VZRX01000030.1 coordinate 235,341, forward strand.
AGTTTTCTTTCAATTTGAGACATATAACAATTATACAATAATATAATGACTTATGCTATATCATCCTAAGCTAAAAACTTACATGTATTATTCAGTAGTATACATCAGTGCAGGTTGAGAGGCATTAGGTAATTATATGAAGTTACTGTGGCTGAGAATGCTTACAGGAAGTCCATATGGATATCTAAAATGTAGTACAAGCACCTCTTGTCTCTATAAAAGCCCTGGCAAGAGGGGGCATGAAGTCTTGTAAGAGCCAGTACCTCCCAGGAACAGTCTGGCTTTGCTCACAAGGACCTCATTTTCCTCAAATATCTTGCTTTTGTTGATGGCTTTCTCTCCAAAGAAGTGCCCACCTTAAGCCTGATGTATTATTTGATCCTCTGTCTCCTGGCCTTAAGTCATTATCTTTCTGCAACCTTCCTTCTGCCCTCTGATCCAGCCACCAGACTTCTCTAGCCTACATCTTATGTAGTGCTCTTCAGCACCTGCAGCCCATCAGTGGCCATTTCCAAGTCAAACACCCTTCTCTTAGGGTTATTGGTCCTGAGGAGTTTATAATCTCATTGCAAACAACAGAGGTGTTACTCCTACAGCTTTTTAACAGACTTTAGTACCTTGGTTTTTAGGTGATTACAGTCAGTAATGGTTCTTTAACACAAAAAAGCCTACAGTAAATAACCCAATAGGATACATTTTCTCAGGTTTAGCTCAATGCTATTACATTAGTGTCCAATGAACACAAATGCATACAATGCTCAAGTATAAATTAACACACTAATATTTTCTTTAAATGCATACCAGTATATTTAAATCTTCAAATAAATTTTAAGAAATGCAAACCTACTCTAGTAAATGAAGGTTATTTCATATTTGAAAAGCCTTGACAAATTAACTACAGCAAGACCATAAAAGATGAGGAAATACTGTGGTTATATTCAGATGTAAATTTGAAATGTTGTTGAAGTTATTGACCAGAAATGGTCAAATCACAGCAGTCACATCTGATATTAATCAGAATAACAGTGCTAATGAAAAAGATACCACCTTTGAATGACATTTTATTGCACTTATATACTCATAAAACATAATTTTATTTGACTGATATGAAAATATTCCTTCATAGTAAGAGAGCCATAACTGATGAATGTCATGACCACCTCCAGTACTTGATTATTGTGGCTAGGTCAAGGCTCATTAAAAGTCTGATATAATTTTCCATTCTTTTGCATTAATCATGCAGAATTACTTTTTTTTTTTACCTTGGTGTTCATATAGTTCTGTCACATTTGTATCAGATGCATCATAATTTGATGAGTAGTTCCAATGAAAACACTGGGATTAAGGAAACAGGATTTCAGCGCTTAGTATACGGAAAAAATCTTCTTTGGACTATTGTTATTATGAAACATTTAATTAAATTAAATGATGACAAAAAATTCACCAAAGAATAAACTATTTTGTAAATCATACCCCCATTCATAGTAATAAGGTAGTATTTTGGCTTTACAACGTATACCAGGCCTACAGGACTTCCAAAGTACAAATCTTTCCTCATATCTGTTGTGTTATGGTCAAACCTGAATTTTAATCTTAGAATCCAGGACATGTGAGTTTTCAAACAGATTTTCTAATTTATTTGCTCACTGCATATTGATTTGAAATAGTGAGGCATAATATATCCGTGCCACAATAGCACCACACTTTTCAATAAATGACTATAATATGACTAATGTCAGCTGCTACCAGAATTACTGGTCCTGATGTTACCACTGTGTCATGGTGTTCATGCTTATTTTGTGCCCCACTATACTTCTTTTGCACTTCTTTCCAGTCCCTGTCCTTCATGTTATGAGGAATAAGGAGTTTCAGTCCTTGCCTCCTTGTCTGGTTGTTTTCCTCATGTCTCCTTATCCAGGAGTTTAGTCCTGACCCTAGATATCAGATCAGATATCTAGGAGATATCAGATCAGTGTAGATGGATAAGGATGATGGAAGGGAGGAGAGACCCAAACATCCCTATGTGCATTCACAGTCTATCAGCATCTCATGACCTTTTGCCTGAATGTATTAATAGTGTCTCTATAAAATTATAGTTTATCATCATTTGAAACATCTCATTTGATGCTTCTAAAGGAACCACTCTCCATTTCATTTTAAAAAACCCATACATTTCAGAAAATGGCATAACCCTCAACAGGGAAGAATGAGTGATGAGCAAAGGACGAGAATAAGCTCTAGATGAGCTTGAAATCAGTTACAAGTAGATTCCAGAGGAAATTTTCATGTCTAAAGATAATTGATAAATAATGAAAACCACTTTGGCAAATCCATCTTAAAGTACGTAATATTTCTTAACAAGAGTTAATTGATTATTAGAAATTTGTTCAGCCTGACATATTTTTTACCTGCCTCAGGATGAACACTGCACATTTGGCTTTATTTGGCTGTGTGTTTTTCTTCCTTGTAACAAACCTTTGTCTTACAGCACGTATTCACAGTGAAATTCACAGAGAAAGAAGGAAGAACGCAGAACTTTCTTCATTACTGAGTATCCAAGTCAAACAAGCATTAAGTTCTCCATATCTGTGTCCTGTCTGTAGAGTCCACACCATGAGAAGAGAAAAAGGAAGACACATAAGAGGCCTCTCAAGGTCTCTTCCAGCTCTCATTCCCCATGATTTTTGTGGGCTGTTTTTGAGATGTGGTAAACGAAGAATAAGATCAAGAAGCAGTACCAACGGCTTAAACTGAAATAGAAAGGGGCAGTCAAGAGAGATAGAACAGAGTTACAGTACCAAGCTGTCATTTCAGGCTGAACCACAACAGATTCATTTAGCAAAAGCATTTCTTTGGGAAAACAGTTAATGTTTTAATAACTGCAGGACTAAACCATTAAAAAATAAAGATCCCCACTGAGAGCAAATATGCATCAATAGTAAATTTATGTTATTTGTTTAACAGTTTTAAGTTCTATAGTTACAGATATTTAAAATTTCTTTTTCTTTAAAACTTTTGGAAGAAGGAAACAGTTCAATACTGGCCTTACATAGAGCTAGGAATTCACAAAAAAATAAAATTAAATAACTTGATATTCCAACAAAACAGAGCAGTGGAAAAATCACTGCTCGCTTCAAGTAAACACATATTACGTGCTTGGTGAGATATTCAGAATAATGAGTACATGCTGACTTGTACAAGAGGCCCATATACTTCAACTTGAATATACTTCACCATAGCTAATGCAAATGAAGAAAAACTATCATATTTAGGCATAAAGGGAAAAACAACAACAACAACAACAGCAGCACACTGTTCTAATTCGTTATGTAAACAAGAGGCATGGTTTCCTCTCACTGCAGTGCGGCCATAAATTCCAGCTAAGAAAAATTTTTACTTCCACTGGCCTGAGATGAGAATCAGCCCCAGATGACCTTTGCAGGAGGTAAGACAGTCTTTTTTGTTATATAAACACAATTTGAAATATGGATTCTGCTGCTTCCTAGACAACTGTTCAGGAGCTGCACTTAGGAGTAATGCTAAGTGAAATTCTGTAGTGAACCTCAGGTCCTGTGACAGTTTTTCTCAGCTAATGCCCTTTAAAAACAGTAGCATAAAGAGGTTGAAGAGGTTTTTGTATGCTAAGTATATCTTTACATAGTAATATTGATATCTATATGATTTCTGTTTAAAACTGCTCTTTACTTGTATTTTTAGCAATTTTTCCTTGTAACTCGTAGCTTTTATTTTCTCTTTAATGCTTGATATTCCTTTCTACTGAAGATATCTTCTTTCCTAGCCTCCTCATGCTCTATATATTTAAGATTTTAAGGACACTAGATTTCTCAAATATTTCAGTAGCAATATTTTAAGATTTACCTGTATAAAAGGAAGATATTTTTGTGTTCCTGATTGTTAAAATCCTATTTTGACAGACTTCCATCACATAGACAAAGCATATTAAACTAGACAGAAGAGTGAAGAGAAGGCAAGTACAAGGTAAACCAGGAAGATGAAAAAAGACCAATTTGAGGGACTTTCAGTAATCTCCAGTGCTCCACATCTTCCTGAGTTGAGAGTTGAGTCACACTGAGACTAATGGACCTATGAAGCATCACCAGAAAATGCAAAATTCAAACAATTTTACTATAAAATGCTTTGATGGAGATATCCCTACAATATTTCTACAGCATTTATTTTTAGCTGACTGACAAGATTTAGAAAATTGTATTGGTCCCTTTCTTTACCAGCATTTCTTTAAAATGTAGGCCTTCAAAATAATTTGACTTGCTTCTGTTGACTATGAAAAAGGGTGCCAAACATGAATCTCAAATTACCTTGGAAATGTCACAAAAGTAAAAGGGAAATAAAATATTTCTAAAAGCTGTATGTTGAAGACAGTACCAACAAATCAATGACAGCTAAATTGAGTAAATAAAATCTTTGTATTTTCATTTACTCAATAAATGGTTTTCAGTCTGATGTCTGACAATGCTGTAAGATGTATAACAGTGAAAGAGGAAAGGCAGAGCTTTTTACGAGAAAAGCTTCTCAGGATGTTTGAAACCAATGAGGGAAAAAACCCCTTGAAAGTCTGAATTTACAGTCTAGTCATATACACTGCTCTTTTGAGCCAATTCTAGAATCTTGAATGTACTCATTTAGTGTAATGACTCTAGTTAACAATACAGGAATTCAAAGTTCTTAATCCTATTCTAATTTGCAGGGTTCCTTTTTCATCAGTCAATGATATAAATCTGTTTTCTACACAGCAGCTTCCCTTGCCAAAAATCTTTGCCTAATATCAAGGCAGATACTCCATTTATAGAATTATCTGAATTAGATCTTTAACATTACCTGGCACTACACTCCTCAGCCAACAATGCTTTGCTGCTATTCAGCTCTGGTGGTGTTATAGTTCCTTAAGTAACTCAGATTCAGCTACTTACCTACTAGGAAGGCCTCAGGCTGTCATGCATCTTGCAAAGGGTTTTGATCCTGTAGGAAATTCTAGATACCCTAGGTGATTAGATTCTTAATATAGACCTCTTCTTCACTGCCCTGTTTCAGGTTAAAAATGTTTTGTAAGCACATTTTTCTCCAAATAGAGAACACCTAATGCAAATAGGCATGAGTTGGCTGCAGCCAGGCCAGCAGTTAGAGGTTCAACCAGAATATGAGAGCTGCAAGTTCACATCACTGTTTCAATGCTTGGTTAATTATTTATATAAAGGGGAAGAGTTCCAGCAAGAGAGAAAAAAGGTGTTCAAGCTAAAACACTCAGTTGTTTAATGATGGGTATTCCTAGAGGATATAGATTGCCATTCCTGAATTGAATTCAGCAGAATGGGGATTTGAATTCAGGCCAATGCTGTAATTGCTAAGATAATGCATTTCTAGGAGAAGTGAAGTTTTGGGGATTTTTAAAATTTTATGTCATATACAGAAAATAAAGATATAATTATGTGAGAAATTTGTTTTCACAGGACCACAAGATAAGAAAGATGCTTATACAATCCCAGAATCATCTAGGTTGGAAAAAAACTTCAAAATTTTTGAGTCCAACCTTCAACTGAACAGCAACTTGTCAACTAGGTCACAGCACTAAATGCCTGGTCATTTCTTGAACACCTCTAGGGATGGTGACTCCACCTGGCCAGCTCATTCCAATGCTCAACTACCTTTTCCAGAAAGAAATTCTTCCTAGTGTCCAACCTAAACCTGCCCTGGTGCAAACTGAGGTCATATCCTCTAGTCCCATCACTTGTTGCCTGGGAGAAGAGGCCGATCCCCATCTGGCTACAGCCTCCTTTCAGGCAGATGTAGAGAGTGATAAGGTCTTGCCTGGGTCTCCTCTTCTCCAGGTTAAACACCAGCTCTTTCAGCCACTCATCATGTAATTTACTTTCTAGACTCCTCAGTTTTGCTGCCCTTCTCTGGACAGAATCTAGCACCTCAATGTCTTTCTTGAACTGAAGAAACCAAAATTGAACACAGGACTTGAAGTGTAGCCTCAACACTACTGAGTACAAGGGAACAATCACTTCCCTGTTCCTGCTGGCCACACAATTTTTGATACAAATCAGGATGCCATTGGCCTTCTAGGCCACCTGGGCACATGCTGGCTCATGCTCAGCTAACTGCCAACCAGCACATCCAGGTCCTTTTCCACTGGGTCAATCTCTTTATCTCTACCTGTGGGCCACTGCCTTTGAAGTCTTCAGATATTTTAATTTTTTAAAAATTTTTCAAAGAAAAAGAAAACTAATAATAATTCAGCAATCCTTAGTCTGGGAACCATCAGCAAAAAGTTTCTATCCAATCATTTCAATAGCCCTTTCACCATATAACTCTGCCTGTGCATTTTAGGGGAAGGCATCTAACCAAAGGCTGGAGATCCTCTAAAACATTTTGGGATGTTTGAAAGGTGCCAGGACCAGTATCATAGCACAGCACAGCATAGCATAGAACAGAATACAATATTTCAGTTGGAAGGGATCAACAATGATCATCTAGTCCAACTTCCTGACCACTTCAGGACTGACAAAATTTCAAGTATGATGATAATAGCATTGTCCAAATGCCTCTTAGACACTGAGAGACTGGGGCACCACCTCTCTAGGAAGGTTCTTGCAGTGTTTGGCCCCACTCCCAGTGAATAAATACTTCCTAACATCTAGTCTAAATCTCCCCCACTGCAGCTTTCAACTGTTCCCAAATGCTGTCTCTCTGAAGAAGAGATCAGTCAGTTTAATAGTATGATAACAGAGACAGATCCTGGCCTCTTCTGCCACTGGAGTATTTGTACAATTCCATGGGGATAATCTTGCTTTATTCCTTTGCAAATAGCTGGGACACTGATCTTTAGACAAGGTTTCCGTTGTTTTCACGGGTCTCATATACATGCAGGAGCAGACAAAGGCACACAACGCAGTCCAGTGAATTTCAGAACATTTCTTATTCCAGCTAATGTCATAGTCAAACTTAGAAGAACCACCGAGTACCTTGATTCCTCTGCTTGCAAATAGCATTTCTTTGATAACAGACTGTGATGTAATGTTCACTTCATAATAGTTATATCCTAAATGAATAATCACATTATTTTAATCAGCATTACTCAGAGATTTCTAGATTTATGCAATATGGCTGTAAAAAGTAATTTTGGAATTTAGAAAAAAATTAGTGATGCCATATTTGTTCTTGAAATCATGGTTGTCAATGCCAGCATCAACATGTAAAAATTTCTGTCATGGAAAACTAAATCTAGCTAGCTAGATATGAATTTGTCAAAAGGAAAACAACATCTATGACACCAACATGTTTTGACAAGAATTTAGACAACTATGTGAACATCTCAGAAGAAATGTCAATCATGTCAGGAAAAAGTCAAATTAAAACTACTATGACTGGCTTTGCGCATTTTTAAAATAATTGCTAATGTTTAAAAAATGTACTTTAAAAAATCACTAACTAAAGCATTCTCTTCTCTCCCCCAGTTGAAATAAATACTTTAGTTTCACTAGATTAAGAAAAAAACCTGTTCTTTTTACATGGATGAGAAAAAGCATCTCAGACAACAGCTCTATCAGGCGTGCTAGGTACTGATGGTGCAAGTCTTATATACATTCACTGTAGCATCTCTTAAGGGAGTTTGAGTACTTCTTCTGTTTTGATATTTATAGTTGTATAATTACATTTATTACTTGATTGCAGGATCATGTACAACAAGAGAATAAGAGTATATGTATTTCTTAATTTTCAGTTTCAGTTTATCTTGACGGATAAGGTCAGGATAAGATCTGAAGAGACAGGATACCATTGAATATTTGAGGAATGTTAGGTGCCAAGTTATTTTTTTAATTCATGATACTGTTTCCTCATATAAAAATGAGTAAAAGAATATTAACTTTCTAACCTCCTTTGTAAAATACATGTGTTGAAAAGTTATATGGAACAATAAAATAGTGTAAAGGCAGAGAGAGAAAAACAAATTCACATGGAAATCCAGGCACTCCTGACTCCAGTGGTGAACAATTCCATCTTTTCTCTTCCATTCAGTGAAGCAACAAGCACTACCACTTGTTTTACAAAGTTGTCAAAATTTCTTTTTTGTATCACTCAATTCTGAGACAAACTTTTAAAATAAATATGCAGACTCCATGAGGATGCACTCACTGACATGTCTTAGTAGAACTTATTTCAAAAGCAGAATGCTTCTAAGATAAAAAGTCAAAAGTAAGCAGAGTTTAGATTGATCTGGATGTTCTCTGCTGCTAAAGAGGAAAGCTGGATATAATTAATTTAAAAATTAAATTTTAATTGCAATACTGTATGGCATATACAGTCTTCAGTGTTTGTCTGCAAGACAGAAACACAGAGGGAGAATGCAATACTCATTTAAATAAATGAGATTTACATCATTGAGGAACGATTTTAGGTACTTATGACCTGATTAAGAGATACTAAATGATCCTAATTTGTTTGGCATTCTGCTGACATACAGACCTCATACATTTTCATCTGTATGTCCTTCCTGTTTCCAAATACTTCTTCTTTGGAAAGAGCAGGACTTAGTTCCATGTGGCTGCCGAGACCCAAACCAAGACGGCGGCCGCTCCCTCTAAATATTCTCTAATGATTTTAAAGAAAGTGTAGGACACATAGTCTTCGTAAAATGTGAAAAAAGGCCAGGTCTAATTAATATTTTCTTTTAAAGGGAACTATTATCTATCAAAATTTGTTACACTGCCTTATGTAGCCAGTTGTTTACAATAAGAAGAGTCATAATGTTTTCTTGTATTACTGTTGTGAGGATAAAGTAAATAATTTCTAAACGTATGCAATATTTTTGCAGTAATATAATATCAAGCTCGCTATTACATTATTAGTAGGTAATGTAATTATTCTGTAAACATTATTATTACAGCTCTCACAGAATTTGGCAAATGTACTTGTATAGTATTTTCCTAGTTCCTTTCAGCCACCTCTTCATAAAGGTGGCATATTCCAAGGAACTTGGTGGTATTTAAAGGGTTTACCACATTCTTGTTTTAATCATGATTAATGTGAACGATTCAAATCCATGTTCTATAAAGATGTAAAGGGTATCCATTGCTCTAAACCTCATACACTGAATTACAATCTCCCAGAAATTAAACATCATCAAATAAATCCTGACTTACGTTTATTACAACTATTATTCACTACTATTGAGTGATACTTAGAATAATTTTAGATTCATTATATTAAGATGTTTTCTAACATAGGTTGTCAAAAAATAAAATTTATGTAAAAGAGATCTTGAAGTGAGTACAATTATGCTATTTTGCATCATCTTTGAGAAGGATGCTTGCATTACTATATCACAAAGTAACCTTACTCCAGTTTTCTAGGTTGCTTTTGTTCTCTTACTGCCAGTAATATATGTGCCTCAAAGTGGAAGAAATCTGCTTTGTCTGCATATCCTCCTGACCTGTAGCTGCTGTGTTTCATCCTGCAGGACCAAGTCATGACTACACCTTCTTTAGCTGACCCATTCCCCTCATGCATTCAAAGTGAAACTGGGGAACAACAAAAAAAAGCCAAAACAAAAAACCCAACTGATCAAACAAAAAAAGTTTTGCTGTATTTCTGTATTGCTGAAAACCCCACAGATTTAGAGAGAAGGTGGTAAGCTATTCTGTTGCCCTTGTCTCATCAACAAAACCACATCTGGGCCACAACATCAGGAGCTAACTAGAAAACTGGCTCAAAGCAGGTGCTATCTTGAGGATAGTTCTGCATTCAGTAGAAACTTGGCTTGATTCATCAAAAGATGTGCTTTTATCCCACTGCAGATTTTTGTGAAAGCTGTTAAGAAGTAAGCAAGAAAGTATCCTGCAAGACAATTGCAGCATACACCAGATTCCCTTTGCTGGGTACAAGGACAGTTTTAGGGCTTATTGAGTGTGCAATGTGCATTTTAACTCATAGTTTGCACCATCAATATATATTATAAGTTAATAATAAAGAAAAACCAACATCAAAAGCAAAATTAAGTTGGAATTAAAATTGTGCTGTTTCACATTGCTCCTGCTTGTGGTTTGTACAAAATCTGCCAAATCTGTGAAAAATTCTGGGCACACCAGTGACCTCTGCTAATAACACGTGTTCTGGAAAATATATCAAGTTTTCTGACTAGCAAGGACATTTTTAAATGAGAGAGGGCTAAGGGTTAAGGTCAGTCACCCTTCTTGCCACAGGACACTACCAGCCTATGCTATTGGCAGTGGTACACAGGTGTGCTAACATTCATGGTCAATGCTTGCAGTCAGACAACTGAGGCTTAACATACTTGTAAATAAATAACAGCGTGTACCAAATGCTCCAGGTGTACACTGCAAAATACTGCTCTAGTACACACACATTTTGTAAATATTCATGTCCCAAGGTGAGCCCCATTTTCATTTTTACTTTGCATATCAAGCTACGTGTTTTACTTAGGTTAGACATCTTTTGTTATTTGAAAGCCTCAAAAAAAGGCTTTTAGGGATAACTCTTAGTTAACAGAGTGAAATTCTCTTTTTTCTGTAGAAACAGCATGCAAAGTGACCTATGTTATTTTGGTAACTCAGTGTGTGCCACTACTACCATTTGCCCAGAGAAGCTGGGGATGCCCCATCCCTGGAAATACTGAAGGCCCGTTTGCATGGGGCTCTGAGCAATCTTGTCTAGTGAATGGCATCTCTACCCGTGGCTGAGGGGTTGGAATTAGATGATCTTTAAGGTCTCTTCCAACCCAAATCTTTCTATGATTCTGTGATCTAAATGCACCAGATGAGATCACTGAACAGATGATTACAGTATAGATTTAGTCTTACACATGTAATTATTGTTTGTTGCATTATCTTCAGCATTTCCTTAGAAATTGCTACAGTTCAGAAGCATTGGGACTGACTGGTAGGTGACAGCAGCTGCAGAAATTCATATCAAAGGTTACAGGAACACCCTCCAGGGCTAGGACAGCCTGTGTCTAATGCTACTAGATTTATTATTAAAAATATTCACAGATGTTTTAAGTATTACTTCTGGTATTACATTCAATTTTTCAAGTATTTTTTTAAAGCCACTTCAAATAAATATGCATGACTTTTTTACTTACTGGAAGAAACATCCTAGGAATTGAAGTTGATAGTGAGTTTGTTTCCTGAAGCATTGATTTTTCTGTTATGCTAACATGCAAGATATTGATTTGTAGAGTTTCCTCTCAATATTCAAATACACCTATATATTCTGATGGCATGTTTGGTCTATGTTTCACCTTGGTCTGTGTGCTGTCCCATGTATTCATGTTGATCATCTTGTAATTGTTTTCTTCTGGATATTTGTGACTACTGTAGTTGCTCTTAGAGGGAATTGTTCTTTACTGTATTTGTGATAAATGTTATCTTGTTTTGTGTAAAGGCATTTTGCCTTAACCTTTTCTGAGCAGTGATCCTGCTTTCATTCTGTCTGAACACCTCCATGACGTATTTGGATAAACAACTGTACTGAGTGCAGCAGTGTGGTGCTCACTGTCTTATGATTCTTTGTTAGGAGAGATGCAAGAAATTTCTATACTAGCTTTGTCTTTGCATACAATTGTTAGAGTTGCAAAAGACCTTTAAGATCATCGAGTCCAGCTGCTAAAGGAGCACCACAATCACTACTAAACCACTAAACTACCACCCAAGTGCCACAACTACACATTTTTTGAACACTTCCAGGAATGGTGACTCCACCATTTTCTGGGCAGCTTGTTCCAATGTCTGGCCACTCTTTCACTAAAGGACTTTTTTCTCATATCAAACCTAAACCTTCCTTGGTACTCCTTGGTGCCATTTCCTCTTGTCCTACTGCTCATTACTTAGGAGAAGAGCCTGACACCCATCTTGCTCCTGCCTCCTTTCAGGCAGTTGTAGAGAGTGGTAAGGTCTCCTCTGAGCCTCCTTTTCTCCAGCTAAACACCTCCAGCTCCCTCAGCCACTCTTTGTAAGCTGGTATATTCAGAGAAGAAAACTGAGCAAGATTTAGATTCTTTTTCCTGATGCTGTTAGAAAATCCCTAGGAAGTGTTTAACTAATCATATATGGGGGGCTTAATATTTGGTCTGCTCCTTTAGGATGTTATTGTACAGAAAAATCTGCAAAGCACTAAAATAAGACTGAAGAATGAATGTTAAAATCCCAGCTTTTAGACTGAGTTGAACTTTTTGAAGAATGATCCTTCCTTGACACCGACACACAAATTTTTTTGTGTACCAGCTGGATTTCATTGCCATAGGAAAACTGTCTACCTCAAAGGCAAATTCAAGGATGAGTCATTCAGATCTTTAACAAGAAACACAGATGGAAAAATGCCACAGCTGCACAGAGCTGGAAGCAGAAAAGTGCATGACCTTAATGAATATGCTTTTACATTTGACAGATTCCATCAGAGACTTGCAATAGCTGCAGAATCCCATGGAACCATAAAAACATTTCTGCATTGTTTCATCCCACTGTTGCAAGAAAAAGTGTGAGATTAGAAATATAACATGGAAGCTGCCTTTTACCCTTGTTGCCTAGATCTGATATGTTCCTGGAATAAAAATTCAATAAAGAAGTGCAACAACCACAAAAATGCATGTTTGTTTTTTTCATTTCCTTTTTAGTCATATTTTTATTATCTTCCATGACTTCTGTCTTCTAAAATATTTTCTTCTATCTCTTCTTTGTTTTCTTTCCTCAGTTCCAGTATTTGCAAATTTTTTCTCATCTTCCAAGGAATCTTCTCCTTTTCTTTGACAGATCTGCTGCAGTTCAAGACGGAAAAATACTCATGTGAGATGTAATAACCCTGTGCAGCAATCCATGCCAGAGGGTTATTAGAGAGAAAGCAGCCTTTCATAAAAGGATCTAATGTGTGCAGGATCCATGGCCAGGCCAAAATCCCTAGCCCTTATGTATCCCAGGTGGGAACAATGTCTGAGAGTGCCTCGTCCTCAGAATGGACAACTCTTACATCAACATTCTGGATGTGCATCTCAAGAGGTGGGCTGGCAATAATAATAAGCAGGGAAAAGCTGTTATTTCAGTAGAGGCCATGACAGATTCAGTTCAGATTCCTACTTATTAGTTGTATTCACAACTGTTCACAGCCTATTGCTAAAGAAAGCATTTAATGCTCTAAATCACTCCCACTGTTAAATCAAAAAGAGTAACACTTCCTTCCCTCCATGTATAATGTATTACAATGAGCAGAATCAGATAAGAATAGTGGGTGCAGATGCTCTTTTCTACCCACGTAAAACAAAATATAGAATCTCCTGTGCATAGACAGTAGTGGAGAGCAAGTAAATATTTGATTGGGCACTGCTTAAGAATGATCTAAAAATGAAAGAGGAAGGGCAAAAAAGATATTTTACATCCTCTGAGCAGTCTTCTTAGAGTTCAGGAAATAAAACCTTCAATGTGGCTACATAGTTAAGACCCTAATTTTCAAGTGCAACCTTTTCTTGCCAACATCAGTAGTTCTGTATTCAGTTAGGCAATGGCATGGTAAACAATCTTTTGTCCTGTTCAGTAATACAACTTTCTTATATACAGAAGAAATGTTAGCCACAAGTATCGATATATCTCTTTTATTCATAGGCACACAGCCATATATCACCTACTGGAATATCAGAGCTGATGATACTGATAAGACAAGCCAAATGCTGAAAGCTCTGTTGTTTGAATAGAGAAATAAGATTGATTATACTGTGGGTCAGTTTTGGCAAAGAAAAGATCCTATAATATTCTGTACCTTCTATGAAAATACTTTTATTTTATTGTCATCAGCTAGACATCACTCTATTTTCAATTCTTGACTTGTTTCTCTGGTTTTCTGCTGTTTAAACCACCTTGATTTTGCATAGCTTCTCATGCTAAGTCACTGTTTAAAGCTGTTTGATCCCTAGCTCTGATCATACCTCACAAAGAACATCCAGAAGCTATTTCTTCCACAATATAACTAATGTAGATTAGAGATCCTATTGGAGCTATTAGTTAAAGCAGCTATCCATTTATGACCTGATCTAAATAAAGTTTCTCTAATAAAAATTGCTAAAATAGGAGAATATTGTGGAAGAACATGGAAAAGAGATAGACCCATAGTATAAAAAATATTTATATAAGATCAAATGTACTGCAATAACACTTAAATCAATGTTTTACACCACATGATGAACTCAGTCCTGATATATTCCATCAATAAGGAAAGTTTCATGGCCATATAACTACAAGATAAAATTCTACAGTCTTACTACAGGTTACTTCTATTCACTAGAATGACTGGTAGGGGGTAGGTCTCTTGCAAGGGAAGGTAAAATATGGATTTCAGGTCACAGCCAGGATTCTAGGTATTTTTGAAAATTAAATAATAGCATAAGAGATTTTTCAGTCTTCATTCTCTATGGATGTTGACACGGTGAAAGCCTTTCTGAGAACAGACCTGGATCCAGTGATTCCAGAGGGTCTCCAGCATGCTGCACATCCAGCAGCCCTCCCGTGAGGCTTTGTCACCTCTGAGATGCAGAGTATCTAACATTTTCTGGTCTGAAACATGAGACTTAAAATCAACTCCTGAATCTGCTGCAGGTCTCCATGGTTACAGTACAGTCAGTTGCTGCTTTGTACACAGGAATAGATGGGATTTTTAAAAACTCAGGCTGCATTTGCAGAACGAAAATCTGAGTTGTGACCTTTCCCCCCAGCATATGAAAACATTCAAACCAATTTTCATAAGAGAGGGTAAATGTAAAGGTAGTGCCCAGTATCCCAACCCAGACTGACAAACTGCTCAGATAAAAAAGTTCAGAGAGCAGGAGTTATGGTAGGAGAGACCAGCTCAAAGGCTTTGAGAATGAGGCCTCATTCTCAAAATGGGCCAAGTAACAACCATTTGTGCAGACTGTTCTTCTTCCCAAAGCCCTTTCTTTGCAGTCTAGACCTTTGTTTAGTTAAATTCTGATAAAATTCCTGATTTGTATGAATTGTTCTCCATTAGCTTGAGGATATAAATTCAATATTAATGTTAATTAAGTGCAGCTCCTGCACTGTCAGTGCGTAGATCACTTAAAAGAGTGAAGAGTAAAGGTATTTAGGAACATGTGTTCACCTCATTTTACAATAACTGAAGATGAACAAAATCACAAGCAGATTTCCCTATTATTATTCATCTTTGTAAAAATATCCCTAGCTTTTATCTCAGCAGCTACAAGGGACCAGGATGTCAGCTTTACGTTTTGAAACACCATCATCAAAATGCCCTCTAGCAACACTGACTTAGCAGAGACAATGCCATCTACTGAAATATTAACATCCTTGCTTCAGGACACTTTCCTTCATCACTAATTGTCAAAGCAGAATTGACAGTGTTACCTAGAGAGCTGCTAAGTTTAAACTGCATCACTACCATTCTCAAAAGAGATGAGGGACCTCTTCTTCTCATCTCTCCTTATGATGATTGGAGGGGAAGAACAAGCTATTTCCAGGCACATACACACAAAGAGCCAGTATAATGTAAGCCCTTGCCTTCTTTTCATTTTCTCTTGAGATTTTTTTTTCTCCTTCACAAATGGAGTAAAAGATG
Organism: Notiomystis cincta; assembly: GCA_013398075.1. NCBI lineage: Eukaryota > Metazoa > Chordata > Aves > Passeriformes > Notiomystidae > Notiomystis > Notiomystis cincta. Next base: position 250,971 of record VZRX01000030.1, read on the forward strand.
CTTTCATTTCTGTTCTACAGCTTTTTTCCTACCTTAGAAAAGGCCAGATGAACATACAATCTGCAAAAGAATAAAATCATTGTTATTCACTGCAGAATATGAATAACTAAGGTTTCTTCTCTAGGACTAACATTGGTAAAAGATAGTGGGTCTTACAGGAAAAAACACCACTGAACTAACATATCCTGAACATAGATAGCAGAAACTTCCTCCTAAGATCTGATTTTTTAAAATGTATCTTGCACTGTCAAAAGAGCTTGTTTCAAAAGCCTTAACTATTAAAATAGGATGAGCAGTGTCTTATATAACAGTATTTAAAAGACACTGACTGCATAAACACAGCTCAGGGAACTGAGTAAAGTTTTAGCTCTGTCAGGATTTTTGCTGTATTTTAAATAAGCCATTCTACAAAACACAGCATAAATAATCAGCATCATAATCCTCCAATTCTTCATCATGGGAGGAGTTCCCAGAAACTTTTCCTAACTATTCATGCACTTTTCTCTCTAACTGATCAAAACTTTCCACCAAAACAGAAAATGAATGTTGTTTAGCCAGACAAAAACAGACATATACAAAAATTTTAAATAATGGTAGGCATTTCAAAACATTCATAAATGACAATAAAATGAGATTTTGCTCTTCTTTTCCTTTGTAAGCCTGTCTGTTGTCCTTTGAAGCAAAATAATAGCACAGGAATGTTGCAGTCCTGTATAATCTGACAGTGTCCAGTTTGATGTAAAATATTAGCTCATATCCACCATAGAAAGAATAACATACAGACAGAAGAATTAATGTCAGTGTTAGGTTTAGGGTTATTCAGAATATGATTTCTTCTCAGTGCTCCATCTTATAAATCATGCACAATAAAGATGCATGATAGATGGTAATGGGTTCTCTGCCTGCCTGTGACTGATGTGGGCAGTACTGCAAAGGTACAAAGGAATCAAAAGTAAATCCTTTCTCTGCTGAGAAAGAACATAAAAGGCCATCCACAACAGTTATTCTGTGGTTTGAAGTTAATTTCAGCCACACTTTTATTTTGCTTTTTAAATACTTAAATTAATAATTAAAGTAACACACAAAAATTTTTCCCATTTTCCTTAATTTTGTGTGCTGTTTGGTTAAATGAATAAACTGAAATGCAAACATTATATTTAAAATTGCTTGCATGCACAAACATCTTAACACTGAGTATTTTCTGAATGAGCATTTTTCCTTCTCCTCATGCTTTTAAATGAGCTCTTTATTGCCAGCCATTGGGATTGGATACGTGCAATTGCAGATGGTCACCATGATCTGACAGAAGTTCTAAATATTTATTTTTTCTACATAAAGGGTTTATAGTGAAATAATTTATCCAAATTGAAGTCACCCATTTGACATAAGCAGCCAGAAATCACTGAATCAAGAGTACCAGACCCAGATTTGTGTCTACCAGGTAACAGCATGATATATGTGACATATGCATACTTAAAAATATATAACATACAGATCCAGCTCAAATATTGGAATTGTTTTTCAGAGCTGCATTTCTCCACTTTTTAATTTAAATTCCATCTTAAGAGTCAGGGTTATTTCTCTGTCCATTTACTTTTGCTTGCTTCTCTTATGCAGTGCTACATAAATGGAGCTTCTGTAGAATGAAGCAGTGTTTTGTTGCTGGTGGCATTGATAAATAAAGAACAAGATACTATAAATATTTTATGTAGTTCCTAAAGGCTACATTCACTTTCAGATCCTTCTGCATCAGAAGTAGATTCACTGAGAGCACGTTAGTTCATTCTAGACTTGGTCTGTTCACTTTGTTTCATTATATTCACATAAAATGGCAGTAGCTGATCTTTTTTTTCTGTAGTGCTGTTACAAAAACCCCTACACAACAACTGCAGTCATGATTATAGCAGAGCAAGGTGATATCATCACACTCACAAACAGCAGCAAAGGACCTTCTCAGTGGCAGCCAGCCTGTTTGTTCAAGGCCAGGTTGCTGTGTTATATTATGTTGTGTTTGTTATCATGCTATGTTGCTGAATAGAGCACAGCCATGCAAACAGCAGGTGGTTCTGTGTAGGGATTTCAGTGCATAAAGCTGCTGGTTCCTGTGACAGAGCTCCCCAGCCAGATGGATATGCCCCTGGCTTGTGTGTGCACACATTGGCCACAGCAGAATGAACTTTATGAGCTTTACCCAGCCTGACACTGTCTTTAGAGCTCAGCCTTCATGTGAGTCACATAGCCTGCCACAAAATGCTGATTTTATTTGGTATGTTGCTTTGCTGCTCAGGTTGTTTTAAGGATCATTTTACTAAATTATGATTACAGTTATTGAAATGAAAACCATTAGGAAGATAATGAAGGACCTATCCAAATATCCACTGCCTGGCATTCCCATGGTTTTACCCAGAATGGTCTGATGTGCCTCTAAGGAACACAGTGCCATTTAGATTTTGCATTCAGCAAGAAATATAACACAACCCAATCTGTATCCACAGAGGAATGATTGACCCAACTGTTACCAGTTTAAAGTGTTTTCATGAAAGAGGACCAGGATATTTTGAGGGCTTTGTTGTTGTGGGGGGTTTTGTGTCTTTTTTAAACTAAGACAGCATTATGTGGTTTTAGACTGTATAGGCACTTCTGACCAGAAAGAACATACTCTACTAAAATCACAAATTTTAGTAAAATTTTGAGTTTATTACTAGAATTCTTAGCCCTCCAGGTACTTTAGAAGATTTTCAGCAAACAACCTTGCAGAGAGTGCAGACAGAAAACTAAAATTATACTATTTTCAAACTTCAGTGATTTATTTTGTAACACAGTTTTGCTAAGATTTCATTCCCTCTTTTAAAGAGTCTGTAAAGTGAAACAGGTAACAGATTTCCATCTTCTGTTAACCTCAGGGTTAACTATGGACTTTCAGCTTTGATTGTCTCCAGTTTCTGAACACAGCTTCTGCTTTAGAAATATTAATACATATTGACACTTTTCTCATGCAGGGCTGCTGAACACGATGTAAAATTTTGTGTGGGGCTTTCATTAAATGAACCAGTTAAATGCTTTCATACTTGAAGGTGTAATTGGATATAACGTTCCTTTCTGACATTAAAATAATAAAAGGCAGATTAAATATATCCTAGTTGACTGCTTACAGTCAGGTTTTCCAGCTCCACATTTTTAAAAGTAACAGGATTCAAAGTCCTAATGCTATATTTAAAAGAAAAAAAAAGGTAAGAAGTTACCTGTGACTGTTAGTCAGTCTGGGGAGTTTTTCTCCTAGATTCTGAAGCTTTTTGAAAGGAGCAGGATAAAGGGCATGGGTAGCAAAAGTAAGAACATGCAGTAAGAGGAACAAAATAGAAAACCCAGAGAGAGAGCCCATGGTGTAATCCTAGGAGGGATGAGAGCATCACACAGCAGCTCTCTGTGCACCCTACTATTGCACCGTGTGTCCCACCCCTTCGTAATCAGCCATAGCTCCTTCAGACATCCAGTACCAGAGTGATCAAGGTTTGAATTTCCTTTTTGCATCACCAAGGAACAAAACATACAGCAACTTAATCTCATTAATGCTGTCAGAAAAAAATAAAAATCTGCCTCCCTTCAAACAACACATCCCAGGATTGCTGTTGCACCAAAGTACCACTCCCCCAAAAGCCCTGCCCCACTTACAAACTTCTCAATCCCATATCTGCTGCTGAGTAACTCTTCAGCCTACTTGTGCTTGCACTGGTCCCAGTCCTGCATGCACCATAGAGTAAGTAAGTACCATAAGACATGCAAATTTAATCTGTTAATTTATTTAGAAAATATACCCCCAATTCCCCCTGTAACCTCTCTGTAACCCTCCAAGTTACAAGAAGGTGTGGCACAATACACTGCAAAGGCTATAGCTGGAACAAGAATTAACATCCATAAAGATTAAAAGGATAACAACATTGGTCATCAGCAATCAACTTCCACTATCTCTAAATGATTCATTCATATTTCATAAATATTTAAAAAAAAATAAAGGTAAGAACACCTGTTGTCTGGAAAGCATCTTTGATAAAACTGCCAACAATATTTTTAAGGTTCATAGGTTTTTAGGTTTGAGGGTTTTTTTACCTGTTTCACACAGCAGCTGAGACTCACCATCTGGTGTGAGCTGAGATTTCAGAGAGCCAGACTGGTCAGAATCATGATGGTTTGCCAACACACTAAGTATAAAATGTTTCAGGAACACTAAAAATAAATGTGGACATCATATATCACAACTGTGAAAAGAAAGTGGGGAGTTGAAAACAGAACAAAGACCATTTAAATGAATTAACACATACAAATTTTTAATTCTATTGCCATTATTTCTTAGAGAGAACTTCTGAGTAATCAAAACACATCTTTCAGATGAACTCCAAATTTCCAAAGCAATACTTCCTATTCTGTTGGGCCAACTTAGAAAATGTCTAAACATTTGTTTCATCAATTTCAACAGTTGCAGCATAAGCTTCTGTAAGCCTTTATCTATGCTAATTATCTTTTTTTTCCTCAAAAAGACATTTCAAGCTAACCCTATTTCAAAACAGTCCTTTAGAAAGCCATCAAAAGCAAAATTTAAAGAATCATCTGATGCTTCTTTTCTTTAGCAGGGATATTTCCTTCGGATCACAGAAATGTCCCAATTCACAGTCATGTGTAGTTCCTACTTGACTGATTTCCTGATACACTCAAGTGTTCAATATCTCCTTGACTTCGGCATTAAATCTCTGGCTTTTTTCTGATTCCTGCTGAGATGCAAGTGATTACATATTCAATTAACTCAGTGTCTGAAGATCTAACATTTTATTAAATGGAAAAGTATAGTTACATAAACCATGAACATACAGGGGACAAATTCACACATTCAGGTTTTTTTCATAGCAAAATAAGCTAGAACATTTAACAGATAGATATTTTTAGACTCCCAAATATACATTTTTGTCATGTTATGATGTGCTTACATATGCCAACATGCTTAAGCTATTATTACTGTACATTCTGTGCTTAGCTTACTCTTTTTAGTTTTTTAAAATTAATGTTCTTTTTAATTTTAATTCTAAAAAAACTCTCAGACTCTCAGGAAAGGACAGGTTTACTCCACAAAATACTCAGATACAATGAAACATAAACAATTTACTAGCTGCATACATGGCCTATATGCTAACAATTCTTCTGCACATGGGATTTTGAACTGCCCTCCAGATATGTAATATTTTGATCCATCAAGGTTTCTATTTTAAAATCTGAAATATACTCTGAATGAAGTATGTTGAAAATTGCACATGATTTAAATATTTCTGTCACTTATAGTAATTATCTATACATTATTCCTTGTGGATAGTTTGTAGTCGAATGCATCGCTGAGTTGCCTCACTAATAGAGCAAGTTTTATTTCAGAAAACCATAGATTGAAGAAAGTATTTACAAAGGTGTACATTCAGATTCTATAACAGAGAAGACTAAATCCCTACATTAGTGTGGAAGGTATTCATGAATCCTACAATGAACAGGACAATACTTTTGTCATGTGTGTAGGTACTATTGAAGGTAAGTACCCTTATTACTGTGTTTCATGTGAGTGTTATTTAAAGAAAGGAATTTAACTTGTCGCTACAGAAAGAAAATTAAATATCTGGGATACAGTCTAGCACCTTTTTTTCACAGGTCTTTTCCCATAAGCAACAAAAAGCATAAGTGAATGATTTTATCAGTCCAGTTGTCTGTTTTTCTGCTGTATTGTTATTACTAAGTTGTGTTTTTCAGTTTCCTCACAAAAGTATGAGGGCAGAAGTTATGCTCCTGACCCATTTGTGCACAGGCCAAATGTCCTCAGCACAAGCTCTCAAATCCAAAGGTATGACACTTGGATATCTCTGAAAACTCAGGCCTTTCCCTTATTATCCTGCCAGAGGACACTGCCAAAAAGGCATCACTAGAAGTCAACAGAGCTGGAGAAGACATGGCAAATACTTCCATGGCTGAAAGGTAGATGGCAGATCTGGAGAAAGTATTTTTATTGGTAGCTAATGTCTGAGAAAGGACACAGATAAGTCAGTGCCTCAAGCAAGATTCAATTGCAGTGACTCCTGCTTGAGAAAAAAACGGCAAAAATATGAAATGCTTTAGAACTTTGTTTTGTCTCCAGAAATTATGTCAATATTTGTAATATTGTTTGAAGATAGTTTCTGGTTTTGAGATTTACATTTTGTGGTGTCTTAGACTGGGAAACTGCTTCCCAGTTGCAGATGCAGTCCTTAAAACTTAGCAGGCCAACAAGAAGGAAAGGATCAGTTCTAGCTATGCATTTGTACCTCTTGATGTCTCCATAAAAATTATATTTGTTTTAAGCATTGCCTGCTGAGCCTACAGAAAATTTCTCCTAGAGTCTGCTTTCTGTAAAGCTGTGATGTCTTGCTGGGTAGCAGCTAACAGAGCTTTTGTTCTATTCTGGGAACACAGAGCTCTCTCTGAAGGAGTAATTTTGCTTCCCTATTGCATTCCCATTGGATGCCATAGCAGGTTCCTACCATTCATTCAGAGGTCTGACAATTCACTGGCTCTTGGGCAATTGTTTCATTTGCAATAGATATTTGATGGCCCTGGCAGACAGGCATGAGGTAAGTGTTTATACCAGTGGGGAAGCAACACTATACAAAAGAGACCAGAGCAAAAGGTTTATACAATCTGCAGTTAAAACAACCCCTAAAGAATTAAGCAAGTCAGAAATGAATGGAGGGGTTGGAAATTACAATTAGCTCCTTTTTAGATGTCATATGCTGTACAAAGACAGATGAGTTTAGTCCCAGCCTATACTCATATTAAAACTAAAACTCTCCTCAGCAGGTTTAAAAGAACAGTTTCAGTTATTGTATCTGACATTTAATGAGTAACTGCCTTGACTGTGCTGCTGAAAGACACTGAAAAGCAAAAGCACAAGTCAGAAGAAAACAATCATCCCTTTTCAATTAGAGGGAGAAGTTTTACTTAATCCTATGCAGAATGAACTACCCTAAGTAACACCATGTTGAACACCCACACCTGCAACAGAACAGTTCCAACACATTCATTTCAGTTTGCATATTTCAAGTATGTGTAGTAATGCATAACTGGTAATAATACATAATTATGGAATAATGAAGGGATTAAGTAATATACCAGTGTCACTAAGTCTCACACCCACACCAGGTTATGGCTCTGCCTGTGTACCATAAAAATTGAATAGACTGGCAATGAGTTCACAATGGGGTTTGATTTCTAAATATCACCTTGTTTTCAAGTGCTACAGTTCTTCAATTTTTTTAATTGAAAAAAGCCATTTTGATGCAAAACTGAAATTGAGTCCTTGTTTGCAGTTGATCATTACTGCATGGGTGATAATACCTGCCTGAACTCCTGTGCATCCTGCTCTGGCCTTCCACTGTTCTGAACATCCATGGTGCATCCAAAGCCAAAGAGTGAGCAAGACAGGTTCCTTTTACATCCTTATGCCTTCTAACAAATCCACAGGGGAACAGGGTTTCACCAGCTCCTTTTCTCCCCCACCCACATGAGACATAGCCTTCAGCAGATGTCATCTTGCTTCTAATTACTGCCCAAGGTGCCCATTCAGTTTAAGATTCCCAAAAATTATCTTTCCACCCTAGCAGAGGCACTACGAATTGCCAACAGGGAAAGTAAATGTTTCAGATATGAGCCTTTAGGATACTGAGCAACTACTGAAAAATGCAGTCAGTTCTTGAGGTCCACAGGAAAGAAGAATATAAAACTGTCCATGAAATAACATGAAATATGTCTTGAAACAGCTTTAATCTATAGGAAAATCACAGTGCTGCTGGCTCATTACACTTGGCAGTTCCCACGTTCACTTTTTCTCTGCTCTGTTGAGAGAGATCTGTCATTCCACCATTAAGGGTTTTTTTAATAAATATCTGAAGAGGTTGGGATAATTCTAAGGAAAAACAAAGAAACAAACAAAATTAAAGAATGGTCCCCTTTGTTTAACTGAATAAATGACCTGTGATTTTTCTTTCATATGTACCTCTTAATTGTAACTGAGTAGTTACTGTTTCTCAGGAAGTGGGTGAAACATTGAGCATAAAAAGAGAGAGAGTTCTCCCAGATATATTCCATATAAATAGCAAATAACTGGATTTCTGCTCAGTATCTGAATTGTATGTGAAACTCTCCACAAAAGATATTTGCAGATTAAGAACAATTTTCTTTGACTTGGAGACACTAATTCTAGTAAATCTACATACTTGGATTAATATTTTAATTGCCGAATAAGATTTTTTAACTATTCTTTTTTATAACTTTTGTTTATATTTTTAGATAGAAAATCCTTAGCAGTAAACCTTACTGCCAGTTATTTAACTATACTTAGCTAAATTATTGATTTAATGTCCTATCTTGATTTAAGTTACAACTTTTTCAGGTTCTCTAAAATCTTAAAACCTAAAAAACAGCTGCTTTAGGTCAGACCAAAAGTCTCTCATCACATATGTGCTTCCAAGGCATGTCAAATACCATTTCCCTATGGAATAGGAGGATGTGATGAAAGTTTCTGATAGTTTCCACCAGCAAAACATTAAGGGACTTCTCAAGATTGTACAATTGCATACATTTTTAATAGATTTTCTTCTGTGAACTTCAATAGTCCCTTTTAATTTTTACATCCTGATGGAAGAAGCTCCACAACTTATTTATATGCTGTACCAAAAGTAACCTCCTTTTGTTTGTCTTGATCATTTTTCCTCCTAATTTAATTAAATGACACTTCAAATGAAAGACCCACGTACACATTTTATTATATGTTTAATCAATGACCTTCTCTTCTAAAGATCCCAGAATATCATTTTATTGACTGAAACATGAGTGTGGTGCTGAAAACACTTCCTTTTTTCTTAAGATTACCCTGCCTTTCAGGATCCTGCTGATTCAGTGGGGAGGAGCTTAGACCTTCTCTTCCTCAGAAAGCCGAGACTGGTTATAACAGTGCTGCTTATTTTGTGAAATTGAATCTTGTCAGCACAGAATTGAACTGAAATCACTTCTTCAAATGGCCTTTAACAACTGATCTGACAAGAGAGCAGCTTGGAACACGCTGTTGACAAATATCTTTCCAAAATATTATAGGATTGTTACAAAGGTTTGCAGTTACTGTACAGCTGATGTGAATGTGCAGACATATAAATAGGAAAAGATACTACTGGATGACAAGACACTGCTTTTAAAGATGGATTTCTAGAGTCCAGTCAAAGATGAACTATGGCAGTGGCAGAAAAAAACCAGCTACCTACGTACTGCTATATCTTGGTCTCAAAAACCAATAAAAAACCAGAAAAACTGAGATAAATTTTAAAGAATCTGCATGAAATAAATGAAAATCATTAACTCACAGGTTAGATGAGTTTATGGAGTTACAGATTTAAAAAAGGGTATATTTTGGTAATAATTTCAGTAACAACATAATCTTGGGATAACCTCTAGGAGCTGGCCCATGACTACTAGAAAAAACAGGTAGGCCTAGTGCTACTTATCTTTTATTTTCAAATAATGTTCTTTGACCATTTAGTTCAGAGAAATATGAAGTCAGCCTCCTAGAACGATGCAGCTCTGCCTATTCCTACAATTCTCCTTTTATTTTCCAATATTGGAAAATTTGGCCATTTTATGAACAAGATAGTAGGAACACACACAGCAGTCTCTGTCAGGAAGACTAATGGGTGGTAGCTAATTATGCAGCTAGTGACTTCAGCTGGAAGTATTCAATATTAGGCAAGGCATCCTGACTGTGCTGGAGTCTTATTTAAATCTCACACAGACTCTAGGAGGTTGTTTCCTTCTTGTACTGCATAGAAGGATGGGGGAATCAAACATAGCAATGTACTTGAGCAGATTAATTAATGCATCTGTTAGAATTTCAACTCCAACACTGAGGTTAGCACTTTATGCTGAGCAATGTTTCATGATCCTGTCCCTGTACAAACTAAATTTACATTTGGCAGAGAAGGACCAAAAAGCCTGTGTGACTTTTAATGGACTGATTAAGTAGGTTTATATGCAAGTAACTGTGATTAGCTGTGGGGCAGTGTGTTTCTGTGCTCAGCAGTTGGAAGACATATACTGTAACTGCAATGTGTCTTATATTCTGATTACTGTAGGTGTGTTTGTCAGAACAAAACAAGTTCAAGATACAGCAGAAGACAACAAAGATGATTAAGGAACTGGAGCATCTCTCTTATTAGAAAAGGCTGAGGTAGCTGGGTCTGTTCAGTCTCGAGAAGAGACTCAAGAAGAGATGGGACCTCATCAATGTCTTTAAGTATCTGCAGAGAGTGTCAGAGGATGAAGCCAGGCTCTACTCAGTGGTAAGACTGGGCAGAAACTGAGGCACAGAAAGTTCCACCTGAATATGAGGATGAACTTCTTTAGTGTGTGGGTGACCAAGCACTGGAACATGGACACAACCCTGTGCTCTGTGCTCTGGGATGACCCTGCTTGAGCAGGAAGTTGGACCAGATGAGCCACTGTGATCCCTTCCAACCTGACCCATTCTGGGATTCTGTGAGCTCGAAGAAATCGAGTAGCTCACAGTATTCCATTCTAGGCTCTGTAAAATTACTGATCCCAAATTGGAGAGCTCAGATTTGCAGCACTCACCTCAGTTTACCCAATCCTGTAGAAGAACCATCTGTGAGACAATTAAGTAGCAAAAGAAGGCCTGAATTATAATTACCAGTCCATTATAGAGCTGGTGTACAAGAAGAAAAGACACATATGTACATAAACTGAAGAAGATAGCAGAGGTGTGGGTAAAATGTGAATCAATAAGAACACTGACTGGTAAAGCTATGGACTCCCTATTATATAACCTTTTTTTTTCCATTTTAACAAATAGCATGAGGTTAATCAGTTGGCTCCACATGGAATATACTTTTTAAAGTCATTATTTTCATGCAAACTGGCACTTTTCTTTATTCCTAATATTGCTGAAAAATATTTTATTTAAAATCGTTCAGGATTCTTTATTTTTTTTTCTTCCTAAGGACTACTAATTCTTACTTCCATTGAAAATAGTCTAGCCCACTCCTTTTCACTCTTTTGACTGAAAAGAGACTAACAGCACAAAATTCAGTCAATATTTTAGGAACGTAACATGATTTTAGCTGTCAGTGTAAAACTGACAACAAGAGGTCCCTGTAGACAGCCAGACACTATCAGTTGGTACAAAATAGTCATTTACACTGTATTGCTTCTCTTATATTTGCCCAGGGAGTTCCCTTTTATTTTAAAATCAATTGTCATTATTTTTCCTTCATTTTATAGCTATTTTAACCCATTTTAAATGCCACTATTACAGATCATAGGTTATGATTTCGCAAGGATTTCTTCTTGTATCTATCTATAGAGCAAATCTGAAACACAACAAGCTTAATATTAGGCAAAAATAATGAGTGCACAGTGAATCTATACAGAAATTGTGAGTTCATTTTTTATTGCAATACATTTCAAGGCTGAAAATAAATGCTGTTTGCCATTAATTTTGTCTTCCTACATTTTAAATTTTGTTTGCTACTTTAAGAGCAACAAGAGAACATAAAGTTGTTCTCTCAAATGTGCACAGATCCTGTATGAGTCCAGAAGGTCCATCACTAATGGATGCCTTTCAGTGAGACAACAATTCATACAGAACACACACAGAGGTCAAGACAAACTAACCATTTTCATGGGCCAGAAACATATATCTTCCCTAATCTAAGAAATTACTCTCCCCAGCAATTGTGCAACCAACCTATTTACTCAATTTACTTAACTGATGGATGTCATTCTGCCATTACTAACCAACACACTCTGTTCTACTGCAGTTTCGTCTCCTTATCACAATTAGGAGATGATTAGGGAAAAAAATATAAGGACCACAAAATTTCTAAGTAACTCAAGGACACTTTTAATTTTATGAATAATAACTTATGTAAATTGGGTAAATGAAAGACTATGCTGTCAAGGTTTTTCCACTTCTCTGTTTATATGGCAGATGGTTCAGATTTACTATTAGCATATTAGTGGGAAGCTAGAAAGAAAGAAAATTTAAATAGCTGTTAATTCCCAGAAGGAAGCAATAGCAGCTTTCAAGAAGGTGATTTTTGAGATTTTATAAACTGAACTAAAATTTATAATGCAAAGATCGATGGTATTTTCATCTACACTGATGATGATTTTTATCCAATTCCAAACACATTTGAGGGAACTTTAAAATAGCAGGTAAAGTAACATTTGTGTAGATGAAACCAGACTGATCTTTCCACTTAATTAAAGCCACGTATTCTTAGTCTAACACAAGTATTTTTTTTAGTTCAGTGATTAAATTGAAGAAAACCAGGAAAAACAATTACTGAAAATAATTTATTTTAAAATATTTAAAAATCAGCACAGATATCTACATGTGCTTCATGTCTATTTATTCTGTGAGCTTGTGTGTTTCAGGCAGTACAAAGGCACTGAAAAACACACTCAGAAACTGGCAACTGGTCTTTAGCTAATTGTTGGCATTTTATTACATCAAAAGTCATTGTGATTTGAGTATATGTGCAGCTTTATATTCCCAAACTTTCTTAGTGTTCTGTTCATTGTCAGCCTTTTCCTTGGGGATTTTCCACAGTTCATAAACTTGATCTGATCTCAGACTACTGATTCTTAACCGTTGTCCTAGAAGACCTCTTCACCTGTGACCAATTTTACAAACACTGAAGTCCCTTGGGCATTTTAAAGCAGAATATAATGCTTTTCTAGATAGTAACAAGAATTTACTAATAACTGCCTCAGTTCTAAGTAAAAATAAACAATTTATGCTTTATATTAAAGAATGTGCAACTGAAAGAAATGGGCTAAGATTCCAAATATGGGGCATAACTACTTTGTGTGCTAAACATCAGTTAGATTTTTTTCTCCACTGATTTTTTTCCATCTTTGGAATTCAGTGCTTTGTGGTGAAAGCATTATTCTGCCATAGTTAGGCTGCTTGAAGAGATTTTGGGCAGGATATTAATATTAAAGTATATTCATCCTTATTATGACTGCCAGAAATGCTGATTTACTGTTCACATAACTCATCTCTTAAACACATAACCCAACTCCCTATGAGAAATATGTTGAGACAGTGAAAATTAGAATGCAAGATACATGGAATCATGCTCAGAACAGTAATAAACAGAACAAGAACAGCACCAGCTTTGTAGAGATACCAGCAAATGTTCTCTGAGGCCACTAGGTACCAGGAGACTTTTAGAATATAGACTAAAGATTTTATCCTTACAGTTCATGCAAGGGAATGCTAAGCTAGCAAAACTGAGTAGTACCAGTACGCAAAAATAACAATGCAATGCTGTCAGTCACTAATACAAAGGCAATGTAAGATCCAGTAGTAATAGTATTTTCCTTTCAGCCTTTGAAACATTTCAAGAAATCCACTGTAGTTTCTAAATCTTGGGTTTTGGCAGTTCTGCTACTGTTGATGAGAATAATGGAGGCCATAAGACTAAAATTCAATGACCTAAATAATCACTTGGCATTAGTCATTCATGTTGATACCTGAAGTTACTGGAAAAATATTATTAAAAAAAATAAATTCAATAAACCTTTGCAGTCCAAAAGAACAAGAAACTTAGGAAGTTTATTAGTCTAACTGAAGAAAATATTTTAATGAAAAGACTCGTATATGTGAAAATATGTATTTATGTAACACCTTCATTTTCAATATCATAACATATCTTTTGGCAGGTTTCCATCAGATCTCTAATGTGGTCCTAAACTGAAAATGCCATAGATGCTTTCTTCGTGCTTACACTAATTTCCAGAAATATTAAATGACACAAACTAATGAAGTTAGAACAGGAAATTCTAACCTGACTTTTTTGTAACTTAAGACAAAAAAAATATGTTGAGGAGTACTCTGGCGTAGAGACGATGAGAATCTGTCGTAACTAGCAGAATTTTTGCATACTCAGTGAAGGTATAATAATAAAAATCTCCTTTCAGTAAAAAAAAAAAATAATTTTTTTTAAAAGTCTTCCATGAATATAGTGTTAGTGGACTTATTATTTAGACAAAATATCTTCTATAGGCAATTAGTATAGAAAAATTAAATTACTAATTAAGAGTAACTATTGTCTCTTTTTTCTCCCTGTTTCCTGCTAATTTCATTTTAATATGTATTTATGATAAACAGCTATTTAGCATTCTCAACTATATTTTAAAAATACTTTCTAAAAGTGAGTAGATATATTGCTACTCTTTCAAAAAAAAGGAAATCTGGAAGTCCAGTAAACATGCCTGTTCATTAGAAATATATCATTGCCAAATGCCAACTGATTAATTTCAAAAAGTAGAGTCAAAATCTTCCATGCAGGCTTTCAGCATGAAAAGATACAAGCAATGAGATAACACAGAATACCCCTTCCACACCATTATGGATCTCAACAATGGCGATATTAATATATGTATGAATCATTCTTAGAGAAGGTTTATTCATATTCAGGAAATTTAATTGATTTTATCCCTGTTTATTACCTTGCATGTGACTAGGTAACAGCTTTTGGCAGTCATTGTGGGACTCCATATTTTTGTAAGAGATATTATTAAACTAGTAAATGGCCACAGCAAAAGCAGTTTCATCTTGCCCTTGAGTATTAATAGCTCTTGCTAATTTCCAGAGTAATTTTTCACAGCTTATTTCTGGGCTAAAAAAAAGGTGTGGAGAGTTCTCTGAGTAAAGAGTGCTCAGTTAGTAAAAGACATTCTTTATATGCCTAAAAAGAGCATCAACAACTGAAATATTTCCCTGAGCATTTGGGAGTTACAGGGACTCTGTCTCAAGTGTTGCCTAGTTTACTAGAACTAATAAACAAGTTCTCCTTCATGCTTCAGTTATCCTTGGGAAGAAACCAAAACTTGCATAAAATAACAGATAATATAATGAAGATCTTGATAAAATGTTGGTGTATTTGTTACATCGCTACTATATATGTCCAGTTAGTACAAGCAGAGTTTATGGTGAAAGTTAATATTATGTCCTCAACTTTGGCATATTTAATTTAGTTTGTAATATTTTTGCTCTTTGTGGGCCTTCTACATGACTGATCAGACAGTTTATGTTCAAAGTAAGGTGCTTTAACCTCTTGAAGGCTCGAGTTTTTTTTCAAGTCCTTCAGCCCCTCTTGGTCCTTCCCAGCCTTCTCCAGTTAGTTTTGATCAGATTAATTAGAAATCGTGTGTATTCTCTGTGTTTCAAATGGGCAGTGAGTTACCTGAGATCACTGTACAATTTCTCCAGTCAGTGGCCAGTGTCTCAGAGTGGTTCTTGGAGTAGGAATGTCTGGAGCTACCACTGTGCAAACAAACCAACAGGAGGAGCCTTTGTGAAAGCTGGGGGATGTCTGCTGAGAGAAATCTTTAATGTGGGCATCACTGAAAGTGTTGGATATAAACAATGAGCTGAAGCTTCAGGTTAGGGATAAATTTAAGGTTAGGGTTGCAATAAGTTGGGCTAGAAAGGGGATGCCAAAAGGCTGTGAGCTGTAACATCTTTTTTCAGGAGAGAGCCTAGTTTTGGGGCCAGGGTTCAGAAAGACTCAAGACCTAGGGCTGCACAGGACAGGGGCTTCCAAATGAAGTGGTGGGCTGGATAGAGTTTTCTTCCCTGGCAACCTTGTCGCCTGGACCAAAGCTGAGACTCTTGACTAATGCTTAGACAAGGCCTAGGTTTAGGATTAGGGATAAAGTTAGAATGGAGCCAAGGCCAAGAGCTGGAGCAGAAATAGAATTGTGGCCAAGGGAAGAAGTGGGCTGCAAAATCTCAGGTTATAGCTCTGCTGAAGGCTCAGGATTTGGGTGGGGGCCAGGGCTGACAGAAGCAAAGCCTGGAATTTAAACTTCAGCAGTTTGAAAAGCACTGCCAAAAGGAAGAGCTATTCGAAAAAAAGAATTTTCCCCTGAGAAGAATTTCCTGCTTGTTGGTGGGCCACATAGAGTACTCACTTGACACTCATGGCTAGCTTCAGTGCTCGAGCTTAGAGACAGACAAACCCTTGGAATGGTGCTGGAAAGAAAATGAAAACCAGAAAAATAAGTGATGAGGTAGTGGACTGGAAGTTTTACTCTGAAAGACATTTTCTAGTAATACTAAACAGTTAAAGGAAAAAATAATTTTAAGTACTTTTTCTCATTGTGCTTATTCTCTATGCTTGTTCTAGGAAATGAGCTTGTGGTCAGGAATGATTCCAGATCAATTGAACTGAAACATATTTGCATGCAAAACTTCATTCTGCTAGTTATGCTCATCTGGCTTAGCATACAATATACCACAAGTAAAACAGCATGCATTTGGAATACAAAAAAAAAAATAAACCAAAAAACCCACCAAAGCATAAATAACAAAGACATATTGAACCAGGCATCATTTGTAGGAGTTATGGGCAAATAGTTTCACAAAGCTTAGAAAAATTGCCTGCTTAGAAAAATTGACAAATGGGAAAATAGAAAAAAGACACCTCACCAAATGCACGACACAATGAATTATTCTCACAGTTATTTCAGTGTCTGCTGCAAGTGGGAAATAAAAAAAGCAGTGCTCACAAAACAACACAGAACTAAATCAAGAACTAACCATAGATGCCGTATGGTGGCACCTGAGCAGCTACAAGAACTTATCCACATTCAACAGCTTTGCAATGCAAACTGCTGCTGAAGGAATTAAGGCATTTATACTAAGCTGTATTTTGATTAAAACACTCTCCTTGCTTTCAGAGGGAGACAACACTCTCTGAATGGGTGGTCTGTTGTAGGCAAGTTTGGCATTAGAACCATTAGAGCCATGAAGTTGAAGCCAGCTTGCATGGTATGAACCAGCTGCTACCCAGTCTGCCAGATTCTGGCTCCTTATACAAAGAGTGTTGGAAAGATGTGATGTTTATGGTAGACACCTGGCAGTGGACAAATTGCAAATGTATGGACTGGCAGTTCTCTGTGCAAATGGTCAGGCTCGGGAAGGTGGGCAATGTGCTGCCTTCAATAGATTTGCTAGTTTTATTATTTTATTATTTTCACTGCACTGTTCGTCCTACCCTCAGTATTTGTGTCTGGGGATTTGGTCAAGACCTGAAGAAAATCAGTGTATGAATAGAGGCAATCCAAGAGTCATTTTGTGACATGAAGGTTTGGCTCCTCTCCAGCAAGAAATAATCTTCCTAATACGAACCCAATGACTTTTTGAACAACAAAGCAGGTAAACTCTTTCTACTGAAAAAACCTGCAATATATATGCCATTTCTGCTTTCCCTTCACTCTTAGCTTTGCTGTTTTCATTCCATCAGACAAGATATCTGTTTGTATAAATTTCTCACTAGTAAAAGACTACAACCGACCTACCGTTTTACTCCTGAATGTTCAATAACAGTTGTTTCTGAAAAATCCCATTTAGTTCGTGACAAGGTTCTGAGTGTATTTCTTGGCATTTTTGCCTTTTAAAATTTACAACAAATAACATGTGCTTCCCTAAAAAGAAGAGCTTAAATCAGGCTAGGTCTGATTTAATACAAACACTCGTCCAAAAACCTAGAAATGAAAAATGCCACAAGCCTTTATGTTGGGGAGTTTGAGATAACTGTTTCTGCTTTGTGAGCTGCAAACATTTCTGAGTCTTGCTACAGATCAAGTGTATGAATAATTTAAGATTAAAACACAACAGGCTCCCTGAACTACACCCAGACATCAACAGTTATTCTGAGCCATGCTGACAACACCCACAGCTTGATGCTCTATTTAGTCAGCATGACTACTAGGTCACCTGTGTAGGTGGTGGCTGAGTAGTTCAGACAAGGCATCATCCAGGACTGCCAAAAACTGACTGTTCACTCTTGATAGCCAGACATGAACTCAGAACCAAGAGATTTCAAGGACAGCTTCTGACAAAACAGGTTTTATAGTAGCAGAACAAAAAGTACCTCATGTAAAACTGTAAATGTGTGACATTGAATAATGAAGATTAATGTTTTACAAATGAAGCATAAAAATTTATATATGAAACAAATACATCTTTTGTTTGTACCTGAAGATAAGTGATCACAAGATAATTCTACACAAGAAATCACTAACAGATGGACAGCTCGCTAGAGAGGAAGTCCAACCTTGGTTTACCTTTTCCAGAAGAAAATAGTCAAGATTTCAAGATATCTGCAGATCAGAACCTCCAAATGCAGACCAGTTCATATAAAGAAAAGGAACCCATCTCAGAGTAGAACTACTTATTTAATGCCTTTTTGGGTCTTATAAACCTTTAATTCCGAATGGGAAAACAGGTAGACTTATTGTGTTACCTGCAGTCAAACTTACTTTCTCAGCCATGCCCCTTGAAAGTCTCAGTTATTTTTCCCTTTTTGTTTCTCACTTTAGCATCATCTTCTTTTTCTGTTTACAAGTTGTTTCTTTCTATTTCCTTAGCCTAAATGAATTAAAGATAAAACCCAGGGAGTTATGGTTTTCTTATATTCTTAGACGTCTGTATCACTTGCAGATCATTCTACTGAATTTCACAGTATCTTAAACATGCATGTCAAAGCCAAGGTTATAAAACAATCCCCACTGCAGAGCCTCCAATGAAGGAGCAACTGCTGCTGCTGTGGGTGTTTAACATTGGCACCTTAGGCAGACTCTTTTAGACAGTGAACACCATTTTACTGCACAGTGAAGGAGCTTTGGGCTTGACTCCTGTAATAAATCACAACTAATTATGCTAATACATAGGGCATGAAATTAGCTGCTCATCTCATGCCTGTGACATCTATTAATCTGTATGTTGGCTTATTATTTGCATTCCGATGTTTACGAAGACAAGACAGCTTTTCCCTAGAGTAGTACTGAACAGCTGTTCCTTAATTCCCAAAATCAAATCTTCCAAACTCCTTTATCAGAAGAGATTTTGGTGCCCCTTTGCAACTCCTGTGGGATGGGACTGCAGATAGCCCAGCCCAGACAAGAGGCTTAGTGGGTCAACATTTAAACCGATCAAAATCAGACAGGATAGATACTCTATGGATTAAGTAACTCTGCCTCAAGACTCAGTGAACAACTCACTATCACCTTAGAGCAAGCAACTCACTATTGCACTCCAACAAACCTACATTTCTCAATGTTACTCTTTCCATGATTATATAATACACTTGTAGGACTCACTTTCATAAGTGACAAAAATTCCACAGTATGTGCTGTCATCAGAAGTGCTTGCACAATGGCACCATCTCTCCCAGGTATCTTATTCACCACTTTTATCAGATTATGTTCCCATAATGCAATCTATAAAACAATTAGATACCAAATTAATAAGCAATTTTAGAGCTGGTAGCATGCCAGTTATTAATGCATCTAAATTCTGCAGTAGTTATTGATGCTTTGAATGTCAAAAATTCCCATTTATATAATATCCTGGAAAATATCCAAGCTCCCTGAAAGGAGTGTAACAGAGATGGCTGTAAATCAACCATTCCTACGCCTCCTGCAGCTGTGCCTCTGATTCCTCACTGATCATGACAGCTGAAGTCTGAGAGAAGACAAGGGGCACGGGCAGAGGAGTCTTACCAGTCAGACATACTGCAGGATGAAGAAAAAAGCCTCCTGGTATGAGTCACTGTTAAAAAACCATGAAAACCTTATCCACATGCAATGCATACAGCACAACAAACTTCAAATGTGTTTTGAGAAGGGGATATCATGATTAATCCCACATACTTTGAGTCAGCAAATGAATCAAGAATTTACTTCTGCAAAGCATTACAGACTTTTTGTAGACTAAAAGCTACTGACATCCTGGCTCCTCTGCTTGTACCTGCAAGGTCTGAGGCTTATTTCAGGAGAGCAGCAGCAAAATGGGGGCTGCAGGTGTGGCTGGGGAGAGGCCAGGGGCTGCCCAGTGCTGGACGCAGCTGGTTCCAGACAGTTCCAGCTGGCTGCAAAGGACCCACTGTAGTGCACAGCTGAGCCACTCAGTCAAGTTGGTAGCACCTCTGGGAGAAGGTCCATGGCACAGTGGATGATCCCTGCAGCCCACATTGGAGCAGAGGAAAAGCATGAGAAAGGAGTGGCAGAGAGGAACCTCTGTGTCCTCTTGGCAACCCTGACATCCCTTACCCATGGCGGTTGTTGCCTCACTGAAAGGAGTGTGACCTGTAGTGACTGCAGTGGGCAAGGAGAGGAGTCTGGAGTGAAGGCATGGGGTTTCACAGAAGCTCTATTGCCCCTGATTTTCTTCACATCCTGTCCCACTCCCCAAGGAGGAGGGTAGTAAGCAGAAGGGAGTAAGTTTGGCGGCCAGCTGAGGCCACCTCAGCATCTCTGCTCACAACCGACACTGCAGCTTCCAAAGCAGCCTTGCCTGACCTAAGGGCAAGTTGCCATCAGGTTCACTGCTCCACTGTGTATTCCTGCACCTTTCCTTGGGCTGTGGCCATGTGGCACTGGGGACAGAGAGGTTCCAGCTGGCATCAGCCCTAGAGAAGATGGGAGGAGCCTTCTGGCAGATCTGCCGGTGCAGGGGGGCAGGAAGGCAGCACTCTGACAGGTTTATGTAAATGAAGGGTCGTGTTGAAGGATCCCATCCACTCTCCTTCCCTCCTGATTCCTCTCCTTTTTTCTAAACAAAATTTTGATTTATTTATTAAATATGTAATCAATATTTAAAACTGAAAATTCACCAAATTTAATGAACACAATCAAGGAATTAATCTATTTTTAAAAGCTTCAAACACACAGAAAATTTGTTTTCTAGTATATGTAGTAAAACACAAAGGCTTAATTAAGAATTGTGGTTGAAATTGTAACATTTTCAAAGAATACATGACATTTCAAATCTGAGGAGATATTGTGTCATACACATATTTTTCCTGAAATTCCTGTGGAAAAATAAAAAAAAACACATGTAAAATGAAGATGCAAATAAACAGCTGAGAAAAACATTAGTGATAAATATGTAATACACATTATCTACACTTGTCCTCCCACTACTTCAAATAAACGTTACAGCTCTCTTTATGGTTTCCCCTATTATTCCCTGATCAAAGTAATAGAAATTCTGCTCATTTTGTAATTTCTTTGATGATTTTCTGTAGCCTTAAGCTGTTCACCAGAGGAGATCGCAACATGCAGGCCCAAGTCACTAGAGAATTTAAGAACATGTCTAATTTTATGAATTATCATATCACAACAGAGGAAGCTGCACACATGCTTAAAATTTCAAAAGCACTTTGCTTTTTAGTCTCACCCAAAATATATCCAGAGAGGGTCACTAAAATGCATGTAGCTTGCTCATTATCTGCAAATTTCAGAAGCTTCTTATTTCTTGAATAATTAAAACAAAAATAAAATTACAGTGTTTATTAACAACTGGTGCTCCACAAGACATCTGTGCCACTTGCTAGTAGGAAGAAAAAGCAGTGACTATAGTCCTATATCTTGTCATATGGTTATCTATTCCCTTTGATATTAGTTACCAGAAAATAGTCTAACATATTGCAGTAAAATCAATTCAATTTAACTATGTAAAAGAAATTTTGCCATTGACCCTGTGTAGATTTTACATTTTCCCTAGCCTTTCAGTTCCAGTGAAGCATGAATGTTATTTTGCCTGTGTAATTGAGAACTCTTATTCTAAAACAAAGTTCATTGAATTGGTACCCAAGTGTAATGCAATTAGTAACACAACTATTAAAACAGCAAGAACATCTGTGCAGAGTGCAAAATGTCTATTGATGGAATTTGTTGTATGTTTTTATGTAATATATACATAACTGAAGATAAAGCACTTGGGAAGGTTCTTCCATGTGCTATTTTTAACACTTGAAATTATGCAAACTCAAGATATTTCATTGTTCTATCCAATCAACAAAAAAATACAAAAAATTATGTCTGCAAGGACATCTTCAAGTTTTCTATTTTATTTTCATTTGATAATTTAGCAAGGAGGATTTTCTAACTTTAATCATATTATTTAAAATAAAGTAGGAGGTTCTGATGTGTGCAGGTTTCCTCAGAAGGTACTTTTTGCCATGTTAAGGCACAACCCAGCAAGATATGGCTGAGAATTTATTTCACATCTGTTTGCCATGCAGGGCAGCAAACCATTAGATGATTTCTGCTGAAGAATACCCACAACAGCCTCTTGTAAGTCATTCAGATTAAAAGAGTAAAATGTCCTTATAGGAGGCTAATAGCACAAGTTTTAATATTATACAATTCTTCATTTCCTAATGATTAATAATTGAATGTTTCATGATAAACACCGAGATTTCTTTATTTACCTCATTACCAAATGAGAAAAGACATACTCCATCTCAATACATTTTCCAAGGATCTTTAAGTGCAAAAAAAATTCTGAGTAGATTGTAAATCTTTCTAATACTTCATAATATGATATATGATTTCATAATAAGTTGCAGGTTGTAACCTATTATGATACTATGCAGTTAATATTATGTGTTTATTATATTGCTCAGTAAACTAAACCACAAAGAAACTACCTGATTTACTCATGGTCAAAAACCAGTCAGAGTCAGTGGCCATAACCTCCAATTTTCTGGGTTTGGTTCATGTTTAAAAGTTGCTCACAAATGTAAATCTGGTACAAAAATACCTCTATAACATGAAAAGGGGCAGAATTGTTTCAGCAATGCAGTGCACTTAGCCAGTTTGCATTAAAAACAAGCCCCAGTTGAGTCTTTGACCTTTAAATGCAGACTCTGAAAGTCATTTTGCTGATACTCTGAGAACAACCAGCAAGAAACATCTTTCCTGTCTGACACAGAGGAGGCCAGCCCACAGTGTTTATGAGTTCAGAAGCAGTTTGATGTTCTTCATGAGAAGTCACCAAAAAACATAAAGCTTCAGAAATTCCTGCACTGGTTCTAAATTAAAATTAATCCAAGTCTTGGCATAGAGGATGTTTTTTATGTGTGCTAAAGACTCACTTGGCTGCACTAGATACAGCATTCTTGTCAAAATACAGATGAAGTCAGTTATTATAATATTAGATGCATGGAAAATATTGTATGATTTTTATCATAAAAAACTAATCTCCTTATTTAAAAGTGTATTTTAACCTGAAAGTATCACTTCAATTTGACTACAGAGTTTTAGACATTAACAAAAATTGGTGACAATTTTTATTACATTCTGAACTTGATGGATTTTTTTTAATCTCTGAAATGAGTTGTTCTGTTGATCAATTCTAGAAAATATTTATCTGGCAAAAATAAACCTTTTGTATTCACCAGGACACAATACCTTATTCTTGTTATTAGAAGGTCTAATGCCTGAAACTGATGAATTTTACATTTAATTTACCCATATAAATCTGATCATATCTACACCACACAAATTCTGGCTAAACTTATGTAATCTTTTACTGAAATCAAAAGGTATAAGCAAAGGACATAGTATCCCCCTTTTACCAAGTTCATTCACTGTTTAATTCCTTCCTCTTGTGGATTTGCACGCAGATTTAATAGAAAGATACCTAGAGATGATGTTCAGATTCTATGTTAAGGAATAAATCCCAGCCTATCTGGAACAAAGTCCTATTTTACAGTAAATTTTGCAGAATTTTGAAAAACAGAGCTTGTTTACAGAATGTGAGAAAGAACATTCTGTGATTAGGGCGAGGCAGACATCTATTCACTGCTCTAATTCAGATGATTCATACCTAAGAGAACAATTTCAATATGAAATAAGCAACATTTTAGAGAAGAGAAAAACCAAACTGAAACTAGAAATGTTAGTCAACATGGGTGGAATTTAAGTTATTTTTTCCATGGTACATGCTAAAATATCAGTTATACCTTATCCATAATTACATTCATTACAAAGATGTTCTTTCTATCTCACTTTCTGCTTAAGTATTATTGAGTTTAAAGCCTCTAATAGTTCCTAGTGCCAGTCTTTCTCTGAATTTTGATTCCTGAGAACTAACAAAAGAAAAAAAAACATATTAATTTAAAATAAATTCATGTCTGTCCATAAGCTGCTTAATGAATAAATGGAAGATTTACTAGTCCATAATCATTAGAATTCTCCTTTGGTTATTCTCAGCATGCTCCTGATAAAAATGATATAACTGCTATACTCCAACGATCATAACAAAATAGATATATAGCCCTGAACTGAAATGCTATCTGTGATTCTGCCACTTGTGCAAGGGATCATAATTATGTGCTGCAGAAAATGAATTAGTGGAATAAATGAAGTATGCAGATATCTGTCAGCCCTGACAAACAACTTTGCTGTTCAATTAGCATAACTCCATCCTTTATTAAAGAACTGAGATTACTCATCACAGTTAAATGCTTTATTTATTTAAGATGGTCATTTATAAAACAGGTCTAGAGAAGTATCAATTTATTTTCCTGAAGCCTCTTGGTGACAGAAGATGGTGTGGTTATGTACAGAAGACAATCTGTACATGTTTTTAATACTGTGGGCCACATCTCTAATCTATACTGTTTTGTGAGCTGCCTCTTCACCCATTTACATGATTTGACATTCCCATGGCAACTACTGTAACTGCCAACATGGAAAAATACTAGTGGCATATTTAATGCATTTTAACTTAGCAGTAAGCACATCATCCCTTTTGGGGGCGAAATGCAGACAAAGCAGCTGGAGCTTGCAGTGAGGAGTCGCAGAACATACCAGAGTCTGCATGGAAGGAGCAGACAGAAGCACCTTGTGACTGCTCAAAGTCTCCCAACACACAAGCAGCTTTTCTGAGTATCTCTGCTGCAAAGCTTTGTAAAATGCCACTGGCAGATGGTTCCTAGAAAGGACTTGAGGATAATTATACGCTTGGTGTCGGTATTCACACGGGTTTTGGCCAGGGAGTGCTGCTGTCTGAGAGTGTGTACAGAGCAGCTCACAGGAGAGGGCTCCTCACATAGAAATTCTCCCCTACTTGGAAGTCTCCTGTCTCTGCTGCTCTCCAAGGAAGCTACTCCACACAAAACGGGTTTTAAGCACCAGTCCTCAAATAGAGGGCACACCCAACGGATATCTTACACTGGAGACTTGAGTAAGAGTTTAAAAAAAAAGTGAAGGCAAGAGATGAGATAAACACAGCCCTCTATAATTTAAAAAGCAGAAGTTTTAAAGACTTCAGTGAAACCATGAAAAATCTTGTCTCCTTCCTGGTGTCCACTGGCATATCTTTAGGTCTGTGTTTTGTCTCTCTCCCTGCCAGTAGCAAACACAGTGCAAGAGAAAAAAACCAAAACAAAATAAAATGTCATAAAGTGATTTAAAATAAGGACATAAATCTACAGTGACGTTTCAAGATAGGTAGCAGGGAAAAGTTATTTCTACCCACATTAGAAAACAATTTGTTAGAATAAGTTTGCAATAAATTGTAATCTAAAATCAAGAACACAAGATCATTAAGAAAAAAAAGAGAAAATAGAGCTAACTCTAATACCAGAATAGTACTCAAAACCCGTAGCTTGTGAAATGTACTGGACAATTCCTACTATTTATCTTTATCCTCTGCCGCCATCCGGTGGCCTTTTAATTCAAAAGTCTCGTAATAAACATCTTTAGATGAATGATGTACAGAACCTGAAAAGCCAGGACCTTTAGGAAAAGGTTGACAAAACAGTCAATCTTTGGATGAAGCAGCATGTTTTCAGGCAAGGGATACTGACAATAAGTTAACACTCTGCAGTTTTTGTAAGTAAAGAACATTTAACAAACCACAGAAAGGTGGAGGATGTCAGACCAGCAAGGGAAAGAGTCATTCCTTCAATGTGCAAATTAGGAGTTTACATGGAGACACTTGTAACATTTCCCCTCCAGAGGTAATGGAGAGGCAAAGGGCAATCCAAGGCAGCTCTGAAGGCATATTCTTCCTTTTTAAAAAGAGATGTCTAAAATAAATGGGATTAATCAGCATTTAGCTGTGCCTCCTTCTGTCCATTGCCTATTAAGCAGTCTTCTGGGCACCTGACATTTGGATAATGTCACTTAGAGAGCTCAACCCCACACAAGCCAAAACATCAGACCTTCATAACACATCTGTGTGAGCACATATATCTGGCATTCATTTAGTAAGCAACTATCAGGCGAGACTACTCATAATGCAAAATTATTAATATTATTTTGAGCTGTTAAAAGTATGACTTTTTTAGCACCTGTCCAACATCACATTGAAAAACTGCTATCTCACTTTCAAAAGAGAGACAGTGAAAAATACACGTTCAGTTAAATCAAGGCATCAGGGTTAGTACCACCACAAGACATCAGGTCTCAGTATTCTGGTAATGGAAAATAGCAAAGGCTGCTTTTCTCCAGCCTGCACTTGCAGAAGGGGATTTTGCTGTACTGTGCTATATTTATATTCATGGTCACTGCTGTAAGAGAACAAGGGTGCCCAGTTGCCACAGTTGCCCATATATTTGGTTTAATCTCACTGTTTTGCTGCTTTGACCCTTGGACAATGAAAAGTGGAGGAGATCTTAAGAGTAATTGCCTTCTCCCTGCCAAGGAGGATGCTGACCACACAAATGCATAGTGGAAATACTTATGCATTTCCCATTGGCAAACAATTTTTCTCCTCAGTCAGATAGAGGATATTGCTTTCTTTGCATATGTGTATAAATAGATGTTTCAAAGACACTAATGGTCAATGGAGAAACAGTAAAAGTATTCTTCCTGAAAGACAGCAAAATACTTCTACATGTGGATCGAAGAGCCTTAGTCTGGACAAAATTATTCTGATAGAGAAAAGCACCTGGTGCTCCTGTAAATAATGAGTTGAAAGTTTATTCTATCTTCATACATCCAGCACGAAAGAAAAAAAAAAAACCAACCAAGAAAAGAAGAAAAGGAGATAAAATGCTAAAGAAACAGATAAGTATTTTATGGCTATAAGAGAAGGAGAAAACTGGATGATTCCTGCAGAACAAAAGACTGAAGCAAAGAGACTTGTGACACCTCTGAGTCAGTAAAACTGGGCCAAAGCTCAATTGGCTTAATCACACCGTTATCCACCATTTATGATGGTGGCAGCAGAGGATGAAAACCACAACCCACACAGTAATGAGTGTATCACATCTCCAACCATGCCTTAAAGGCATCTGAGCTGGTTTCACTGCGATTCACTGATGAGAAGACAGTCCTTGAGTGACAGAAAACAAAACTGATCTGGAGCATTGTACAAGACACAAGTCACTACAAGCTTGGATGAGATGCTAAGGTTGATAAGAGATGATCTCCTAGATGAGCATGACTAATCTGGATTCAGATTAATAATACAACACAACAGGAAAATTACTTTCATGATTTCCTAGCATTTTAACAGATGGATACACAAGAATCCTGCTCTGGTAGAAAATAGGAAACATGCCCACACAGTCTTGGGTAGAAATTTGGGTTATTTTCTTTATCCTTTAATTTTGCTGCTAGCTGTATATAGGTCCTCCCTTTTCTTCTTCCCTGTGCTAAGTGCTAATCTGCTCTCTGCTTCCTACTTTTGCCAATTCTTTCCTTGCCAGTTATTTTTCGCATTCAATTTGCATTGACACCATCTGTCTATTAAGGAACTTCCCTTCCCCTCTCGTGCTGTCTAAGAGTATGTATCCTAATATCATTTAGGGAAACAAAGATTTAGCTTGGAGTTCCTCCAGAGTTGTCTCAGTAATGTTCTGAAAAAAAAAAATACCATTCAGTCTTGATGACCTCCTGTTCATCCTAGTCACAGTTCTTTAAAGTGAACCTTAATAAAGAACAAGCCTGCATGACTGATACATATTTGGATTAGGTTGAATTGCCATGATCAGACACATCATCTGAAAAACTGAAATACTTGGAGCAGCTGTGAAGGCTGATGTGGAAAAAAATTGTCAGAGTAAGCAGTTAGAAAACTTTTTCTGTGCACACCACTAGCTAAGGTTAATTTCTGCAGCTTATAAAAATATGCCAATTCTTATGGATCACACAGGATAAAGAATACCTTTGTAATCTTGTTAGCGCAAAACTCAAATGTTAAATCTAGAAGAAATATGTTTTCTTCTTCTGGTGAGTTACTTGTTATTTTTAAATATTTCAGTTACTAGAACTTGATTCTATTTTTAACACTCTTAAATTATATAATAATTTATCATATCATGTTGTGAATCCTGATTTAGGATCCTGCTGGCTATGCCAATTTGTCATGAATGAGTGATTTAGATTGCTGAAAGAATCATTGTCAAAGGTAATAGCAAAAGTGGAATTTTCTGGTGTCTTATGAGAATAAAATGTCTCAGCAGGTTAGCTGAATTTATATAACAGTGCCACAGATCATTTCTTCCTAGGAGCTTGTCACTTTAACACAAAGTAAGCACTCTTAAGACACAAAATGAGTATATGAAGCATTTTTTTCAAATGGCATAAATCTTCATTAAAATACATATATATATACATCAAAAGCAATCAGCAGTGTGAAAAAAAATTCAAAGAAAAAAATTCCCGGTAAATTTGGCCCAACCTCTCTCCCTTAATTTAGTTTTAATTTGCATTGTTGCCTTCAAAAATTGTGTACATTAAAAATGCATTGTTTAACGTGCAGGTAATAGATGTATGCAGTCATTTTCTGCAATAAGTTATTTGGTTTTGTGACATCACACATTTTGTTTGTGCAGCTCTCTTTACTAATAATCACCACAACATCTGAGCATCTCCTAATCCTTATACTGTTTGGATGCACAACTGAAAAGTCGGGAAATACTCTTTTTCAGGTTTTGCAGATGACAACAGAAGCAAAGTATATTCACCCTGTTACCAGTCAATCTTTTTTCTGTCACTACTTATCCTGTTGAATGGGCTAACTTTTCTGCTAACAATACATTCCAATAAGGAGAAAAACTACTTAGAAAGAAAAATACAGCTTAAATAACACAGAAGTCATTCAAATATACACATACAAAAAATCTCTCCCATTAGACAGTGAAGAGAGACAGGGAGATTTAGTTAAGGTTCAAATTACTGATGCATTAATATGCTAATATAATTTTTTTGCTCATATGTATTCAGTTTAGGTGAAAGTATATTATTAAAGCTGCAGGGCACTGTGCAGTTAGTAAAAAGAGACTAAGTAGGCCAAAGGAGAATTTGTAAATATTTTTGAGGTAATACATAAAAGTTTTAATATACATCTAAAAGAATAAAAGCACAGGGATCTATCTCAGTATAGATGTCACTGATACCAACACTTTGCAAAAATATTGTTAAAAAGTCCAAATAATTCTGAAAAATATAAAAGGTAACAGCATAGAGAAAAATTCAGCTTTTTTAACTTCTACTGATTTGATCTACATCCTTTAAAAGGCAAAAAAATTAGACTCTAAGGACTAGACACAAAATGGAACTGCAACTGGGAATTTAAAATTAGTCTTGCATAGACTTTGCAACCTTCCGTGCTCAGTCTCTGTCT
Organism: Notiomystis cincta; assembly: GCA_013398075.1. Lineage (NCBI taxonomy): Eukaryota > Metazoa > Chordata > Aves > Passeriformes > Notiomystidae > Notiomystis > Notiomystis cincta. The sequence goes on from VZRX01000030.1 coordinate 280,486, forward strand.
GGCTCTAAGGGACTTTTTCTGCTCTAAGCACTTCAGTCCATTTATCTTCTAGTTCTCCAGAATTCTTCCTGAATTTGAAGTTGCACTTCAGTCTTCATAATGCTGAGCAGTTTCGTGATTGCCTTATGCCTACACCGAGACAAGATATCCCTCTTCCTTTTATCAGCAGAAGGACTTCTGCAATCTGAGCAAAACCTGGTCCTACAAATGTCTTCATGAAGGACAGCAGCCAGGAAGGCTGGCAGCTCTTTTCATTGCTGAGGCACTGGAACAGGCTGCCTGAAAAACTGGTGGATATCTGTTCTTGGAAGTATCCAAGAGCAGGTCAGATGGGGCTCTGAGCAATCTGGTCCACTGAAAGGTGTCCCTGCCCATGGCAAGGGGGGTTAGAACTAAGTGATCTTTAAGGTCCCTTCCAACCCTCACCATTATATAATTCTATGATCTTTTTAACTGCACCTCAGGTCTTTAGAGTATGACATTGGAAAAAATTCTCTCCATTGCCTGAAAGCAGCAACAGAAAAGCAGCTTCCTGAATTTGACAATTTGAGATTCCTGCTGGGGGTAAGTCTGCACTTGAAGACTAGATCTCAAACACTGCTACATCAAATAATTTGAAGTTACTCTTAATACAGATGTTGGAAAGCACTTTCAAGCAAGGTAAAGCCTTGCAAAAGTTTCTCTCCTACAATGTATTATACAAAGGCTATATGAGCTCTTGCAAAAATGTCTCCCTATTAGCACCCTTACTGGGAAGGAAGGAACAGGCCTGACAGGTGTGTCTGCTTCTATATCCTCCTAATAGGCATAAAATATAATCTTTGTTGTAAGTCAGCTGCTGTTGTAGAGCAGTCCTTTTATTATTTTATTTTAAGGAAGGACAAGCACTCTTCTCTCCACAATTAATGGCAAGAGACTAAAAATATCAGTGTCATATATTCACTAGTAAAAAATTCACTTCTTTAGGAACATCAGTTGCTGGCTGAGCAATCTGCAATTTCTCTGGAACCTCAGACAAAAAGGGTCTGCTCAGCTGGAATGAGTGCAGCAAGCAGCTGTCTCATATTGATCTCCATTGTCTCAATATCTATCTAAGCACCTTACAGTGCTATTTTCTATTCCTTGTACTTTGGGGTTATTGCAATAAAATCTCTACTTAAACAAACTTAGTGACAAAGATGCATTCAGATGGAAGACAGGAAACAGAAAGAGGTCTGTGGTCTTCCTTGTAAGATGTGTTTAGTAAATGGAAATGAGGTATCTCACGATCATCTTGCTCTAACTGCATTAAATTCAGTCACAGGACTGTTAGGGTGATACAGAGGACATTTCATCCTCCAAAATAGGATCAGAATGGGATATACAGGACCTGAATATGTAGATGCATGGCAAAATTATAGACATGTACTGAAAAAAAATGCCATGAGAGGTAAGGAACTCTCAAAGCATGGTGATAGCTCCACTGCAATAATAGTCTGCAGCCTAAATAGGACAGACACTTCTTCCTGCAATAAAATTCCAATTCTTTAGCTTTCAAAATCCCTATATAAAATCTAAGTAGGCTGCATACAACAGTTTGGCTTTAAAAGAAGGTTTTAAAGTTTCTCCACTGTTTGTTAGCTCTCCCAGTGATGCTTGGTTAAACAGGAATGAGTAAAACAAAGCAGAAAATAACCATTTCATTTCTAAGGATATACACTTTATTGGAATGTGATGTGACACAATGCCGTGTTCCATCGGATGGACTGGCTGGAACATACTTTGCCTTGGGAGTTTCTAAAGTGAACAGAGAACACAGGTGTTTTCATCTGAAAACAATTCATCCAGAATTCATCATGTTTAGTAATTCCTTCAGAAGAAAGGTTGACAGCTCTCCTGAGAGGCAAATATTTGTAGAGGAGTGTCAGCCCCCACCCTGATTTGATGTTTGGGGTTTTTTTTTTTAACTAGATAATATATACTTTATTTTTCAGTTTATTTAAATGAGAACATTAGGTTCCTGCAAAGGTCCTGCAAGGACCATGCAATTAGCTATGTTAAATACAAATTATAGGCCTTATGTGCTTCCAAACCTGATGGCTCTGGGACCATGCAAACACTGTTGTCAATTTTGGCCTGTTAATACATTCTCCCCTGTAACATGCACAGCCTCTTTTCACAGCCCAGTCCTGTGGTTCAGCTGGTACTGGTAATCCCAAGCTGTTCTGAGAATTACATTTCTGAGCACTTCATATTTATTTCTATAGCTCAGGGATGATGTGCCAGTAAACACAAGAAATTCAGGGTCTGCACAGAACAATCTGAAGGGAGAAGTACACAAAATGCTGTCTTAACAGGTAAACCCAGAAGAAATTGAAAAGCTGCAGAAATAGAAGTTTGCATGATTTCATCATAGTCCAGAGTGCATTGCTGGAGTTCTCTTATGTATCTTCGTCTCCTTGCAGTCAATATGGCTAAATAGTGAATATGGCTCACATCATAGTGCTATTTTGTTTAACAAAAGAGGATTGTCACTTCCTCTCACTTTTGTACTTCCTCTAGGATATTTTTCATGTGTCAGTAGGTAAGCAGGAGACTAGACTAGAGACCTAAACTGATTCTGTCAATCAGGAGCCCCAGGTCCCTTTCCACAGCACTGACTTCCAGTGTCTCATTCCCCAGTCCATACAGACACCCATGGTTGCCCTGCCCTTTCTCTGTGCTTTCAGGGTCCTCCTTCTCACTCTCCTTTAAAATCGGGACAACATCAGCTTCCAGTCAGCTGGGACCTCTCTGGATTCCCAAACCCACTCAAAACTTACCAAGAGAGGCTTTGAGATGCCATCAGGCCCCACAGATTTGTAGGGATCCAGCTGGATCCACAAATCCCCCACAGTTTCAGGGTTGACCAGGAGTTGGTTGTTCTCGTAGTCATGGTGCTCCAGCTCAGGCCACTGAGACCCCCTTGGTCTGTCGTTTGTGTTGAAGAGAGGTAAAGAATGTGTTACACACCTCTGCCTTGTCCATGACCCTGTTTGTGAGGTGACCACTCCCATACTGTAATAGGCCGATGTTATTTTTAAACTGCCTTTTGCCATTAATAGATTTCAAAAAACTCTTTATTGTCCCACATTATTTCTGATCAGCTTCAACTCCACCTGAGCTTTGGCCACACAAGTTTTCTACCTATAGTGGCAAGCAGATTCTCTGTATTCTCTCTATGTTACTTGTCCTTGCTTCCACTGGGTGTAGACCTCCCTTTTTAGCCTAATTTTTAAGAGACTATCCCTGTTCATCCAAGCCAACCTTCTGCTTTCTCTGCTTGACTTCCAACATTTAGGAATTGGCTGCCCCTGTGTCCTTAGGAGGGGATATTTACAAAGTGACCAGCACTGATGGACCCCAGCACCTGCAAAAATGTTTTCCCAGGGGACCTTGCTCCCTAATTGCCTGAGCACCCTGAAGTCTGCTCTCCTTATTTCCAGAGATAAAGTTTTATTGGCACTTCTCCTCCTGTCAACAGAGATTTTAAACTCAGTCACTTCATGATCACTGTGGCCAAGACTGCTGCTTGGCCATGGGTTGGATGCTGGCCAAAGGCCAATGCACTCATGAAAAATCATTACTTGGCCAATTGTTACTTCCCTCACAAGATCTTCTCTCTTGACAAGCAGTAGATCAAGGAGGGCATCGTTCTGAGTCAGCTCCCTTGAAGTGAAGTTGTCATCCAAGTTTTTAAGAATCTTCTGGCCTGGGATCTACCAGCTGTGGGATGGTCTCAGTTAATTTCTGGCAACTTGAAGTGCCCCACCAGGACAAGGGCAGTTGACTCAGAAGCCTCCCTTAGTTCCTCAAAGAATAACTCCTCGGTGTCATCATCCTGGCTGGGAGGTCTATGGCAGACTCCCACGATGACATTATTTGTTTGTCTCTCGAATCTTACCCAGAGGCTCTCAGCTGTGCCATTGCTGAGTGTAAGCTCCATACATCTTTTTTCTACTCTGACAACTCATCCTTTAAATCAACAAATGAAAAATGTCACCAGCTGATATTTTGAAAGTAAAAAGAAAGAGACACATGCAAAATCAAAAAACCTCCATATTGTCAAAGCCCTTCTGCTTCAATGTCTTGCCCAGTTTCAAATGATGTGCAGTTATCAGAGAGCAACAGCAGTGGTGGAGGTTGTGGGAACATAAATAGCAGAATAAATAGCTAAATACACATACATATCTATATATACATATAACAAAAAAATACAGACCTGAAAGAAGATAGCAAGAAATAAAAATAAATACTACTCTTCAGAAGAGATATGCCAAACTTAACCAAAGAGGAAATTTAATTTTTGGAAGCATTCATTATAATATGGTTGCTAGTTGTTTTGTTTGGGTTTTTTTGTTAAGGAATTATGCCCGAAAGCACTAAATTTATTTTCATCAATTCTACGGATGTGAACAATTGGAAGGGAAATTGCTTTTTGTCAATGTAACAAATACATTGCAGAACAACTATATTGCAGAAACTGTTTTTCATTATCAAAGACTCACTATTTTAATACAGTGAAAATTTTGTTATCATTTTATCTTTGCCTTAGACTAAGATCAAGCTCTTGAAACATGTCCAAACTGCTCCTTTAGGTAGGGAAATTTGTCATCTCTGCCCACCACAAACACAACCTGCTTATAAGCAGGTTATCTATTATCTATCCATACATATACCCATGTTAATTATTCTTTGAGGTATATCATGCCTATATGATATAGCTCAAAGAATGATGCATGCTTGATTTTCTTCAGCTAAATGTCTCTGTCCCTTTCCAAGAAGACACTAAGTCTGCTTAAGTGGCTTACCTAAAAACAAAGTAACATATATGTAAACCTGCTCACATCTCTCTATTCTCTATTGGCACTTCAAGGAAAACATGTCTTCCAAAAGGGTGTTGAATTTGTCCTGTTTTCCCACACAAATGTGGAAAATATTTTTAATTAAACCATCTCTCAAAATATTCATTTGTAGAGTTATTTTTCCCTCATTTTAAAAATTTGTGTTGATAATTACCTGTTATATTGGCCTGTATAATGAGCAAATAAGACTCAGACTGTTTGTTCTGCTGCTGCTGTGAGCTTGCCACTCTGACAGTGAGACTATCTTGCTGCCTTTTTTAGCTCTGCAACCAAAGTGAAAGGAACTTTCCTTGAGGCAAGAGTTAGAAGTGCTCTTTCAACTCAGTCCTGTATTCACTTGAGAGTTATCCTTTCCTGATTTTCCTTGAGTTTAGGTTATTTATGGTTTTGTTTTTCTTTCTTCCATTCCACCTTTTGCCCTCTCCGTTCCTTTTTCACGTTTCCTTCACAATTTTTAAGAAGTGCTGTGATGATACATCAAGAACTTGCAGAGATTCCATTCTCTCCTCACATAAATCAGGTAAATCAGACAATTCTCTTTCCTTCTGAGAACTCTCAGAAGCTCAGGTTATGTTACTAATTACCCACATTGGAACTGAGACTGAGACCACCAGGCTGAGACCAGACAGAGAATCAGTTCTCTCCTCTCTAGCTGGATCAGAACAGTTTCTGTACAAAGCAGGTTTTCTACCTAAACTTTAGATTTCTAGAGACTTTTGTTAATTTTCAGTCCAGTGTTATTTTCTGAAAGCTGAGTGACTAAGCAGGGCTTTTTATTCTCTGTAGGTTCTAAAGCAATGTGCATTTTGGACACAGGGCTTTTTAGTCTGTGCAGATGGAACCATTGCTTCAGATGTTTGTGTTTATAAATAAAGCTGAAAAAAGAAACAATAATACCCATTTGGAACAGGGCTTATTAGCATTTTGATGGCTTCTTTATCCTGGGAATAGCCTTTGCTTTTGGCTTTTTCCTTCTCTTCTCCATCCCATATCTGTCATCTTTCTCCAAAAATTAGAATTTATACTAAGCAATCAAGTTTAGGTTGTCAATGCAAAAAAAGAGTAAAAATTAATTACACCATGCTCTCCCTGTGGATAAGAATAGCATATATTTGCTTTATAAATTATGTTTTTAATATGTAAATTACCAGGAACATCAGATTGTGAAGAGTGCATTAAAAGCTCTAAAATTTCAGTTTTTCTAAAGCCATAAGTAATTTTCTATAGGAATATCACCAATGGCAGGAGAGGGGACAAAATCCATTTGGCTATGTGAAATAAAAACCAATAGCAATGATTTATGACAGCAGTTAGACTTGCAAATCAGTGAGGCAGCATTCACCAAGCCACAATCATGACAGGACTGCAACCAAATAAATAATAAATACTCTCAGATTCCTGATTCCATGTATGTGATATAAGCAATTGTGAATCTGTGGCATTAATGGAGTTGATGCAATAAGATTCTAATAATATGTCTGTTATGATATAACTAAATATCATGATAATGTGAAGTTTTTCACTCTTACTCAGTATCTTTACGAGTAGTGGCCAATATAATGTATTTTGGCCTCTCATTATTCTATTTTATTCAATACAGTAAAAAATATTTTAAGGAATAGCTTTAGACTTACATGTGCTTCTTTAACAGAGGAAACATACTTCTTTTAACAGTTCAACATTAGCAGGTGATAGAGGCAGAATGCGTAAGGCAAATTAAAGTATTTTCAAACAAAAGTTAGGAAATCCAAAACCACCTCACATTTAAAAAAGGAGCAATCCTAGAAGGAACAATAGTGAAACTCAAATTTTCATTGTTGCAGTTTTTAAGGTTCCAAAGGCAGCTACTCTGACACAGTGGATGGCAAGCCTCTGAATTTTCCCGTGTAGTATACTCCATATGATTTCAAGTAACAGATGGCACTTGGCTGAAAACTGAAATAGCTAAAGCAGTGCAAAAGCAGCATAATTCACATCACTTCGAAGCCCTACTTTCACACCTTGTTTCTCAATTTACTAGTTCCTCAGATCCTCAGGTCTGGTGAATAGAGTAAAATAGATTTCCACAAAATAAAAAGAAAACAAATAAATATATTCTAGAAACTGAAACTCTGTTTTTCTAATCTCAGTGCTCCTATCTATCTCTGCTACAACTCCAGGCAAGTAGGTTTATCTTACAGTTTTGAGGAGCAGGAAAAGCCAATGAAGATGAAGAAATACTGATTTTTACTAGCTTACTTGTTCTTCCTAATGAAGATATTGATTGACTTGGTTCAGTGCTTCAAAGCTGTGCTGCATCACATAGCATGTTTTTCTCTTAACAGAAGGTAGTGGTTATGCTTAAGCTTTTTTTCCCCTTTATTCTGTTAATTAACACAGCATTATTTTTCTTTCTCACATCTATCATAGCCACTATCACTTTGCTAAGGCAAACACTTTGCTGAAAGAGTTTAGCAGTTGGGTCCCTAATATATAGAAAAATATGACTGAAAAGAAATGAAAACCTCCAGAAACATCCAGAAAGAATTAGTCATGGAGCATTATCTAACATTTGCAACCAATCTGGTGTATTTAGTTATATGATTTCAATATTTCCATGCCAAAAATATTATTTTTTAAAAAAAAATGTATTATTTTATGCCAGGGTCTAAAAGTATTTTTGTCTAGAAATTCTTATAACTCTAAGGTCATCCTTTTGACTCAGACATCATGCATAGGTTCTGGACAGACACATGTCATGTGGAACATTTATCTGTGTCTCTGTCCTCTGTCCAGTTCTTGGGCTCTCTGTCACTGATTGCAACAAACAGCCTGACACAGAGATCTTACACAACTTTGAAGTGCAGTCTTTATCTTCTGAGGAAAAATATAAGCAACAGACACTATGAAAAATGTATATGAATTATGGGAACTCATTAAAAATTTCCCAAAACCAGCTTGTCCAGGAAACAAGTTCCATGCATTGGAAAGGATGAGAGAAGACAGAAGACAGTGAGACACTGAAATAAGTAACTGGTGAAAGAGTGGGGATCCTGGCAGTGGGTGTGAGAGCCCCAATGGGTAAGCAAAGAGCCAGAAGAGACAAAAGCCCTTCCTTGCTATGCAGAACCACATTAATCTGCAGTGTTTGTTTTCAAATGACTAGTCTGTGTTTGGAGAATGCAGATATATGGCTATCACGTGAATAATGCTCTGTGATTAGTGCAGCATGTAATATATGCAACCACACAGAGATAAGTCACGGGCTCTTGTTCCTGGGATACAGTCCCAGTACAAACCCAAATATTTTCAGATGCACAAAACATCTGTGAGGATCAGTAAAGCTGACATGTTGTACCATACCTAAATTATTTATTAATGGCAAAATGAAAAGCCAAAGAAGCAAGAAACATTGGATATACTCTAAAAATTTAATTAGAGAATATAAAGAATAGATGCTAAGCCACCCGAGAAATGAATCCTTCTCCAGTTCCCATACCTTATTTTCATTAATTAAAAAGCTTAACTGTTTATACACACTCTCTGATTGTTATTTAATTTCTATTCATGCTCCTAACCAAGAAGTTTTGGGTAGGATGCAAAATGAGTTGTACTCTCTATCTCTGTCATCTTATGGACTGCATTTTACCCTTGTGTATTCAGTATGCTAGCTAACAACATGAAACATTCTCTTTGTGTGTGCTATTTTGTGCTTGGGTGGCTGGGTTTTTTTCCCCCCAAAGTAGAAGCAAAATTGCTATTTATTGCTATTTATATTTATTGATATTAAAAATGGTAAATGAAATATTTTCCTTTTTGCTTTTAAAAGGTAGGATTGTGAAGCAACATTTGTTTATAAGAAGGCTGAATTGCAGACCAGGTGCAAGGGTTGCTGACTGCACTACTGTCCCCTGGGAAGTGCTGGAATGCCTATGCATGGCTGAGCACAGAACTTGTTCCTATCCAGGCAGTTCACATCCAGGAACTGATGTTCTAGCCATGTCCTCTAGAGAGAAGGCTTGAAAGTCCCATTGCCTCCATCTCTAAGCCTGCATTTATTACTGGCATTAAGTCTCAATTCTTCCACCCTTTGCCTGGGTCTGTGCTATTCTTTGATTCTAGGGACTGTCTCCTCTAGCATTTTTCTACAGTTCAACATTTTCTGAATTGCTGAAAGGGGCCACTGATGTCTTGTTCTGCCAAAACTCTTAATAGTGCTAATAGGTGCAATTCCCCTGCAAAATTATTTCCTAGTCAGCTGAGTCCAGCCAAATGGAAAACTAACAAGACAGATGCCCTGGTGGATCTCCTACACAAAGTTATCCCATTATCACTAAGAGAAGGAAAAAAGCATGGAAAGACACCACTGAAATATCCATCACATCCAAGTCATTGTCTTTGTCCATAGAGCAGGACTTAGGAATGTAAATACTTTGCTGAATTTTTCAGACATCAGAACTCTTAAAATAATGGCAGTAAAATTAGGATTCATTATTTTTAAGACCAGGCACTCTAGTTTTCTCCAACACCACTTAAAAAATCTGTGGAAAATTTATTTGTTCTTTTTGCAGGATGTACAACTGAGTTCCACATCCAAACAGAGCTGATTTAGGTGGTAAGTTGTGAAATTTGTCATCCTGTTTTCACAAATAACAATTTATGCATTTTTCACTTTTATCTCAGGGAATATTAAAGCTCTTGAAAGAGCCATGGCTTTATTCACAGTCTTTTGAAGATGTAGGAAAGCTTAGTTTAAAAGTGTCTCAAAGGAATAAGTTTTAAGGTAGCAGGTGTTCTGAGTACTAAACTTATGTGATTTCTATTTGAATTAGACTGCAACATGGTGAAGAACCTTGCTGCAGGTGTTCCCTGTTAAATTGAAGTGTGCTGAGAAATTTAAGGAGTTGAGCCTTGCTAAATTCAGACTGAAATCAGAATTAGACTGGATGCCTTTTTTATTTTTAAAGCTTTACTGTATGTTGGATGGTTACTTAAACAGATTTCCTTCTGCATTCCTCAATTTCTTAAGGTTGGTACCAGACATTTGAAGATGCTACAGGTTATATTTCAGTAACTACTATTTCAGCACTAGAATCTTCCCACATTGAGATATGTGTTTCATATTTTCCTATTTATCTCATCCCATCTCACGAAAGTTCTTGTTATTGTAACAAAGAATGAAGAAATATGATGAATGCAGTCATCCAGAAAGGACCAGTAGATAATAATGGAAAACTTTTTCCAAATACTGGGGAAGGCAAAAAGACATGTTGCTGCTCAGCTCCTAAGGTGCTGAGCAGCTCCTTGTGAACTGATGATACAGACTATGGGGCAGTCACCGAACAACAAAAATGATGGTTCATATAATTAATGCATTTCTGTGCATGTCAAATATTACATTCTGTGTTTCTTCAGTAAATAATTTGTTTTTACTGGGACATTAGATCAGATTTTTACATTTTTTTTTTAATGTGCAATTACAACTCAATGTGAAATGAAACAAAAAAAGCCAGATGATTAAATAGAGCCAAGCTGTTACATTTGATGCTTTGGAAATATAACTATCATCTGTCACTGTATAAAAAAAAACTGTTATGAAAACATGTGTTCTCCTCAGACTTTATGCTCTGAATAAACACAAAGGATTTGAAGTTTAAGAAAAAAATACCTAGCATGATTAAAAATTATCTGTTATTTGTAGGAATTTCATAGTGAACTAAAGTAGGAACACTTTAAATAATCTCTACCACTGAGACAAGTAGGATTTGACTCTGTGATTTTCACTGAAGGATAGATTTTTTTCAATACAGGCAATGAAAGCACATCAATCTATTCCAGGAGATTACTACTTCTTGCAAACTAGTTATGCTTACAGATGTATTTCATATTTTCAAAGCATTTTGCTGTTGTGTTTTACCAGAGGTATGATTTTTATGCACCAAGTTCTTACTCTGTACGGAAGGGTTTTAAACTTAATGTCTTATAGAATTGGACATATTTTGACTATTGATGGAAACTGGTAAACAGTTTCCCATTAATCATGTTGTTTCTCTCATAAATGGCTACATGATTTAGGTAGCTATTTTGATTACATTTAGATTATATAATAATGGTTATATACATATTAGAACATGCATCGGTAATTGGCGTATTATTTATTTTGTTCAATTTTCTCAATGCATTCTTTTTTCCCCCCCTGGGTATTCTTTTCAGAATACCTGAGTAAAAAACCCAAATGCATGCAAGAGGAAAAGACATGATGTGAAAGATGCAGAAAAGGAGAAACAATGAAATGGGTGATGGAAATGAGGTACTAAAGAGCAATTTAAATCTTTATAAAGGAGGTTGGCAAGGCTGGCATTGATCCAGCTTATGGAAACAACGGGAAAAGCAACAAAACTCTGAGATACTAATAAAATATTAAGTGCAACATAGTCCTTTTCATGAAGTTACTGACTTAGGAGAGAAACCTCCACAGATCACATGTCGGATTTGCTAGAAAAATAAGATCTTAATTGTAAATAGATCTTGGCAAGTTTGGGTGTAAAAGCTGAAATGGTGGATAATGGTCTACCTCTTGCTAAGGACTGCAGCATGCTTGTCACCATGTCCTTAGCTGCATCCTCCTGTCTTTCTGAGGAGCCTGAAAGACAAATGCAGCCTTATCATCTCCCAGTTTCACTGAGGAACTGGCTTCTACAGATTGCATAGGACAACCCACAAATCAGTGGGTTTTTTTTGCTATGGCTTTTATTCTTGTAAAAAAATTTTTACTGATTTGAGTAAGATTTGCCTTGAGTTAGTACAAAACCAAGATTTTATTACTGTGTTTTATTAGCCAAATTCAACTGAAATCATTGTCATTTCAAGTAGATGTAGGAGTTTCACCAAAAATCATTGTAAACACAGGGTTCACCCGAGCACTAACCTATGAATCCTTTAGCCAAGAGACTGAGAATCTGTTGACAATATAGGAAGCTCATGCTGAAATTTGTTCACTGCCTCCGTCAGAGAGAACTGAGATGGAAGCATTATGAATGCATTACAGCAAGGAATCAAAAGCAGAGGTTTCATGCCTTGGTCACCAGGCTGAAGGTGGAGCAAACACTTCTGGAAGCTGATTTGAGGTTCAGGACCCAAGAAGCTGCAGTTTTATTTCCAAAGGACAGGTGTGCTGAGCTTGCTGACAGTTATTGTAAGTCTTTTGATCTGTCACAAAACAAGTGTGAAGTCTGAAAGTTCACAAGTGGATCCAAACTTGGGTGCCATTGTCTGGCCAGATCCAACTGTTCAGCACTTCTTCCCTGATGGGCAAAGATACAGGATGGGAAATTGAACAGTATAATCCCCAACTAACTCACTCTTTCCTACAAAGCCCTATTGCTACCTAGCATCTCAGGAGAGACCTGTCTATAGGCCAGTGGCATGAAATACATGAAAATGAAATGGCATACTCCAAATCTGAGCTAAGAAAATAACATTCAAGAGTGCAAACAGTAGTCATTCAGAATGCAAAAGCATCCTCAAATAGCATAAAAAACATGTTTAAACAATACTGCAGAGACCAGTATTATATAATTGGATGATGTGGGGCAATATTTTTTTTCCACAAGAATTTCAAGAAACATGAGAAGGAGCAGAGATATTAACAAGTACTTAGTGTTGGCTCAGTCTTATTCCCATGAAGATTGATGTAATTTTTTCAGTAATATTAAAATAATTTAAGTGAATACTTTGAATATCTACCCAAGGTCCCCAGTGAGATGGAAGCAAGGAGGACTAGTATCTTCTTTTCAGTGTGTATATATACTGAAGGGAATAACATTTTATTGATATAGGCTCCTATATTCAACATATTTTATAATTTTTTCAGGAGAGTAAATTTTAGTGATAGTATATGTTAGCTTAGACTTTCATTTGTTGCCTGAGCACATATTGCTGAAGTTGAACTGTCAACAGGAAAACATGAACAATTCCCATAAATCATTTCAAACCCAAAGAACAGATGGTATTGAGAAGCAGCATCACAGCCTGCTGTTCCCTGAGGTTTGATGAAGGTCCTGTAAAGCAATTTTATTTCATTAGGCCTATGATTCTATATTTTTTAAAAACTGCCCACAAGTTTGGTTAATTTCATTCAGTCTTGAATATTTTTTTCCCTGTTGCATGAATACTGGTCTAAGCTGGAAAACAGAGGCAAAAATCTCTTTATGTAATGGATAGTATTATTAACATTTTTTTTGGCATTAAAGGTTAATTATTCATGTGTTTTCTGTATCCTATAATAAGTCAAATCATGACATTTAGAATACCTACTGCTATAAGTTACAGCAACAATAAAAAATTCTGCACAACTCCAATTTTGAAACTGATTAACTATCACTGAAGAAACCTTATTCCAAATTCTTGGTTTTCTGGGGAAAGTGTGAAATATAGGAAAAACTGAGAAAAAGGCTCTTATACTCTAACTGAATTTGACATCTCTTTCATAAGCATCTTTCATCTCTTTCTTCTATTTTATTGAAATGAGGTGCTTATTCTTGTCTTCAAAAAACATAAAACCTAGGGGAGTGGCTAACTTACACTTCAGAAGTCAGTGATGGAATGACAATGTCTTTTTTAGATTAATTTCCTTTAATTTCTCACAGCTGGCATCTAGATTAGCACCACACATCTCTCTATAGATTAGCTAACCCCTTGTAATGTGCCTTTCTATATATATGTGAAAGGAAAATGAAATTACCATCAATATCTTTATAAGAGTAATTGTACCTTTGGGCACAAGATCTGATACAAGAGCCTTAAAAGGTATTTCATCTATTTTTTAGGAGTTTGGGAATTTTTAAGGTTTTGCTGGCTATATCAAAAACTTGAGAGAAATTCTTTCCTGATCTCCGGCTTTCAAGGCAATTATTTAAGCAATATCCCTAACATTTCAGTAATTATGGAAGGAAGCTTTTATAGTGATTTGCAGTACAGCCCTTACAGATGAGGGAGCAGGAAAGCTCTCTCTTTCTGTCACTGCTGTGCTGAGTCTTTAGTTTCATTCAATGCTTGCCATGAAATAGGTTTTAGAAATCAGCTGTAATTTCCCTGATGTACTATATCAGCTACCAGACAGAACTGCAAAGAACTGATCGGATGAAAGTAAATGAAAATTAAGAGAGCACGAGAACCCAGCTGGGATGTATCTATTATTTCTCTTGCACAACAGAATCTGTTCCATGTTACTTTTTAATACAGTTCTGGGATAGAATTTCTTTCTGTAATATCAGAGTGAATAGTGCAGACTTTCTCCAAGAACTTCAAAAAAGAAAGAAAAGCCTTTTACATTCATCTTTTATGGAACATGAACAGAATGTACAGATCACAATAGCCAAAAATAGCACATATTCTTGAAGAAATATGTAATTTTCATCCTACACATATGTCACTTTCAAACCAGAGAGAAAATCTTCATGAAAGAACACCAGATTGTTCCAACTGATGTCTTCTCAGAGAGCTGCACTTGAAGGGAAAACCTCCAACAACATTTACTTAACAACAACACCCTCGATAGCTAACAAATCTCGCCTGCACTAAGGAAGAGCAACAAGAAACAGAGTCTGATCATTATGAAATTACATGAATACAAAACAGTGGGAAGTTATTTTAAAAGGAGCTTGTGCTTTTCATATATTGGCTCTTTAACTTTCACTGGGAAAACAGATGGCCTATCTAACTGGTAGGAGGCAAAGGAAATGGAGGGCATATTGGAAAGGCTTGGACAACAGCCAAAGTAAAAATTGTAATTTTGATACCATAGAGTTGAAATGCAGTGCATATAGCAATCACATATAATATATAGCTGATGGCTTGCCTTAGCCTTAATTTCAAGACTTGGAACACTGTAAGCAATAGATCAAACCAGGTATATGCTTGTGATAGGAACAGTGGACATGTATTTTTCAGGTGACATTTGCTTCTTGACCTCAGTATCCAACCCACTGACTTTCACGCCAAGGTGAAACATCTTGGCCTAGTGCAGAAGACAACTTCTGAAATACAGTATTTTTGTGAAGATGTTAAATATTGGTAGTAGTGTTGTACAGATGGTCTTCAGAAAAGAAACAATGGATAATCGCTGGAGGTATTTGCAATCTAAAGCAACCAATAAGATGACTCAGCAGTCCAGCTCACTCTGGCTAATTTTTGTTTCTTTTGCTTTTCATATTCTGTTTTGAAGTCTAATGAGTTTAAAAGACATGAATTCCAAACAAAATACCCCTATCTAATAGGTACATGTTTCATAGATAACCAGATCACTGTATGTCTTCTATGAAGGCATCCATCTCTCTTGATGCTCGAGTTCACTGTAGGTTTTCTGTTGACTGGGTAAAAAGGTCTGTAGGTTATACATGGATGAGTTGTATCAATCTGTCACTTTATGACTTAAATAGGCTATAAAAAAATCAGTAAGTTCTGATCAAAAAATTAAAATATGAGCAAATATACAGTATATTTTTCAATACTTTATTAAAATCCCTCTGCACTGTTAAGTCCAGTATCTGTAAGGAAAAAAAAGGGTAATTTCTTCTTTTCTATTGGTCAATCTGTAGTTCTTCTCTAAATAATATTTTCTGGCTCTTAAAGAGCAGTATAAGTTCAAATATCCACTTGCCTTCTTCCTCTGGACCAGAAAGACTCTAGGGTGAGCAGCAGTCATGCATTTATTCCAGAGGTGATAAAGATTCAAATCCAGTAAACTTGGTTCTTGCTTTACCATCAGTTACATCTGTGGAGAAATAAATTTATTTCACAAATATGTCAATGTCCCATGGAACAAAATGCAACTGGTCAAAAAAATTTCTAGGTATCAAAAGATGAGGTTCAATGAAGACTTACAAAATACAGCCCTAATTCTAATCTATGTGCAATATCTTTATCCAAGACAGTTTAACTGTGCCTGAGGAAGACAGATAAACAGTACTCTGAGTTGGATACAATTATTAATTCTTTCAGATATTTATCTGAATTATCATAAAGCAGCACAAACTCTTCAGCTTAATGCAGTTTTCTACTGGGAGACATCACTATGTTTTGACAAAAAGTACCTGGAATGAAGGAGCAATGTGACACAGAAGGGGAATAATGCCGAGACATAAATAAATGGAGAAAATGAATGAGAAAGAAAACTGCAGGGGGAGGAAGGAGATGAAGCTATAAATATAAAACAAAGAAAATAGTTAATTTTTCATGGTGGCAATTAGAAAGAAGGAAAATGCTGTCAGTTTGGAATTAAGAGGAGATTTAATCTGACAGCTCAATTCTCAGATAAAATACAATCACCACTGTAAAGCACAGTATTTGTTCAATGCACAAATTATTAAGGAGCAATATACAGATGCTAAGTAGTTTCTGAAGATTTTTTAATGAGCTTGAAATTCTCAAGACATGTCATCTGTTTTATTTGTTGCTGATGGTAACTGATTTTCATCTTGTGTTGAATTTGATGTTTTTGAGGATATACTTTCAGAAGATTGCTGATACACAAAAGAGTGTACAATATACAATATAAGAGGCTGCACTTTAAGATGGATTTTCCTTCCATCATTTTCCCAGTTGGTAGTGAATTTGCTCACTCTAAAGTGTTTGCTAGTTTCTTCCACATCTTCCCCAATATGAATACAAGTTACTGACTGCTGGCAATATAACTGCAGGCTGGAGCACATACAACACAAAATCCAGATTGAACCTCTAGGTGCCCTCTGGGGCCTATATGGGACACTAAGTTTTAAGCAAAACAAAATATAGGAATTTCAGGAGCATGGCATATGGCAAAGGACTTGGGCACCTTGCCAGCATCCAGATTTCAGTTTGGATGTGGCCATTATGTTCTGAGGTGAAAGGAGTCTATGTCTATGTCTGTAAAATAAATGACACAAGGATTGTATCCAAAAATGTTAGCTGATGTGTGCTGAAAAGGATGCTTACCCCTCAGAACTGTGTGCCTTTCCTCTACTCAAGATGATGTATCACAAGGCTGCAAGGTCACACCTCTGATAGTTTTTTTAGAACTGTCAGACAAGCAAAGGTACCTTTAGCACATACTTATCTAAAATTAATTAGAAACCAAACAACCGAGAGTGCCAATATGGTATCACTCTGCAACAAAGATGGACAAAGCCTAGAACATTATCACTTAGTTTGACATCAGCACTGGCAAAAACAACAGACCAAATGATAAGGGAATTAATCTGGAAACACAAGGCAGACAACTTAAATAAACAGCAACAACATGGGGCCTGCAAAGAGCAGGTTTTTCCTCATAAGCCTGAATCACTTTTTTGTTCACACTCTGGAAAGAGGGACCAAGTAGAGGAGATGAGAGGCAGAGAAATGGAGTAAACTGCAGAGACAAAGACAGGCAATTAGATAATATACCAGCAGATTAACAATGTGTAAAAGTTCATGGAGGTGTGTAGACAAAGAAGCAATTTCACCTGCACATGTGGCTTTTGAGATACAAACACGCTGTTTTGTCACTGTGAAGAACTCAGTAGACACTAATTTAACTTAAAAAAAGCCCAACCCCCAAACTAAGGATTATTGAACATATTCTGCTGCTACACAAAGCAGCTATATTCAGCCTTTCTTCTTATTGTTCATATATCTACACCCAACCTCAGTAGAAGTTTAATTTTTGTATAATAAAGAGGGTTTTTTTCAGTTAGAACAACTATTCACTAGAACAACCTCCCCAGGGATATGGTAGAGTCTCCATCAATAGAGATTTTCAACTGGGCAGGGTGCTAGATAATCTTATCTTAGATTCCCTTGCCCACAAATGTTGGAATGGACAATTTTTTGAGGTTTCTTCCAACCTAGGTGTTTCATCATTCTAAGATCTTCTTACTCACATGCCTTTAATTAAATTTTACTTTAATTTGATTGACTCTAGCATAGGGAATGGTGCTTTCTGCTTAAAATTGTAATTATTCCCCAACTGTTCCTGACATTTCAAAGTTTATTAGAAGAGCAACTTTAGAGTATTATCCTATCACAATAGACATCAACTGACTGTAACATATTTGACTTCAACACCTGCCTTGTTATTAATTTCTCTCTCAGTCTGAATGAGCTTGGAGGAAATAATCCAGATCCTCCCTATTTAAATATCAATCACCTCATTGTCATCTCACTGAAAAGTAATTTCTTCAGAGTAGTATCTATAATGACTTCTGCTGGCTGCCCACCCTGTCACCTGAGAACAGACTGGCCTCAAAAAATGAGCAGAACTTGTTTCTGGTAAGTGGGCAGCTGCTCTGGCCAACAGACCAGAAAGACCACCCTCCCCATCCATTCCCTCTCCCCTTCCCACCATTTATTGTTCACTGCAGAGCTGGTGCAGAAGGCTGCCTTTCAGCAGGGATAAAACAGCCTGACACCGCTCTGAACACTGCAATCCCTGCCATGAATCTGGTGCCTGACCAGCTGCAGCAGTGCCCAGGGCTGGTGGGTGTTTAATAGCTTCCCAAATCTGCCAGGGCCTGCTGCTCCCTGGGTCTGCACGGAGGGCTCTTCCTCAGTCCCAACATGAGGATAAGGGACCTGTTTATTGTGTGCAATCACAGCTGTGGAGAAGATGACACATTGATTGGGAGTAAGTTCAGTGCTGGCCTTAAATCTTATTTGTCCAAGTACAAAAATTTCTAATAGTTACGTGAGTTACAATAGTTACTGAGCTTTGTTGAGTTACCTTTTCTCACTGTTTGCCTCGGAAAGTGTGCAGTGCCCTCCAATGGATTCACCTCCTAATATTTGTATCTAAAGTCGCCTTCCAGGTACTGGGAGGGGTTGGTATGTTTTAGGAGGAGGTCAGGGAGCTCTTATAGCTATCACAACTCCCCTGTCTGCAAAATAAATGTTTAGGCAGCAAAAGATACGCTGATCTAAGCCTTCCAGTTTCTAAGTGTCGATAAACAAGATGTCATAATAATTGTCATGTGAAATAACTTTTACCTTATATGTGGGTGCAGTAGAAATATCCAAACCTGGAGAGCCTTGTAATTCATTGAAAGTTTGGGTAAACAATGAAAGAAATAAAATCACTGGAAACATCGCTTTTCCTTTACAGCTAGACCTTCTTTTGCAGTTTCTATAGCTGTACAGGGACCACTGTGGCTGAGAAGGGTTTCTGCTCAGTGCATTAACAACAACATCTGGGTGCATGAGGAATGCCTGAGTAACTCTGCACTGAGGACAGTAAAACATAAGTGTCACTACAAGCACAGCAAAGGGATTTTTAATGCCATGAAGTTAGAAATATAAGAAAATATAAGTTTTATCTCAGATGTATTTGGCTCTGTATTCAAATTCTTCTTTTGAAGCCTTATGAAATCACAGTAAACAAGGTCTTGCAAAATTTCTCTTTATGAGTTTTAATGGAGTGATAAAAACACAGTGACTACAATATTAAGTATGTAAATTATATACTTGACCTCTTCTTTACTGGTAATGAATCAGTATAAGTGTTTAGGGCACAACTGCAGAATCAGACAAAAATCTTTCATCCAGTTTCTCACCGATGCCACCCTCAAAGCCACGTAACAGCCCCTTTTTCAAATTTGCTGACATCAGCCTCCCTGACAGATGGCTGTCTGGGCATGTGGAGAGAAGATGATTGATAGTCTATAGTTCAAAAGGCAGTGATCAGTCTAGCAAAGAGCTCCATACTCCATCATCCAAGTTTTGCAGAAATGGCATAAATCCTTTTGTCCTCATTGTAAGCATATTGATCATGTGTCAAAGATCAATGAGGGATTTCATCCAGGTACTTTCACACTTCACAGTTTCCAGGACAATTCTGTTAGTTATTTGGAACTGATGCCTTATGAAGGAGGAAAGAAGGAGGTTAGCATTCGAGGTGGTTGTCTGATGATACATTTCCATATGCTGCAATCTCCTGCCATACAGTGAGAAAGAGAATGTCTGTCTAGATGCTCTTCTCAGAAGCATCAGCATTTTCAGCTGAGCATTTTCAGGAGATTTGTTTCTTCTGTTTATTGCTGGCACCACTAAGACAAAAGGTGCTCTACAGACTGAAGATGGCAGTTCTTTCAAAAAAAACTCCACATTTTTATGTAGTGTCCATTTGGTTCCTCTAGAACATTTTCCATTTCTGATAACAAGTATGATTGTGCAGTTAATTCTCTAGTACTAAAAGGAATGTGTCAGCACTGTGAGCTGTCCTTGCTTGCAGAAAAGGTCTCAAGGAGTCAAGGTATGTTATAAATTCTTAAACAAGCAAGGTCATTCTCTCTTCCAGGCACTGACCTGTCTCTCCCATAATCTGAACTGAACAGTGCCTTTGTGTACAGTTTTATGTGCTACCTTCTTAGCTGGTTAAGAAGTGATTGCTTAGTTTTTCCTCTAACCTTTTCTGTAGAAACGAATTAGCAGTGTCATCACTGTATGCAGTTGTTTCTTTGGGTTTTTTTTAAACCTGTTTGCAAGAAGACAATTATGATGCAGAAAGCTGCTACTAACTAGTCAGCAAGGTTCTGAATGTCCAAATCACCTTTGGACAGCAGACTGCAGGCTGTTTTTTCAAGGGCAGAGCTACATTATCAACATTACCCCCATTCAGTCAAATACTCGGGAGAGAATAATAAGTTTCCCTGTTGGATGTGGCTGTGAGAGAGACTTGTGAATGCTCTGCCCTTGACAACACAATTAAGTGCACACCCATGTGCAGTAAAATCAGGTCAGGATGACCCTGAGCTCACATATTTTCAGTCCGCAGTCATCCTTCAAGGCTGAGGCATTCAGACTCACAAGCTCAGCTGCAGTGCTAGTTGAAAAATATTTATGCAGCACAAAACCAACCTTAATGACAGAGGATTTCTGTTTTCTGTTGGTTTTTCAACATACAAGATATTCTAATAAGACTGGAAATGGCAGTGTTCCCTCCTCACCTTGAGAGTGCTGGCCAGGACTGGAATCCCAGCAAGGGTTACAATCTGCCTTACTAACTTCCTGGTGATATATTCTGGTGATATATCCTTTTTCCAGACTGTTGGTTCTCCTATGCTGGCAGACTAGATAAAAAGCCCAGGATTGCCAGGCCCACACACAAGCCCAGCAACAGCTGAAATAAAACCAGAAAAATCTGTACAGATACACATCTCTAGGTGATCCCATGGCAACTTCTATTATGGATCTTTTAAAACTAATGATCTGGGGCACACTGCCCCTTTACAATCTCAGAAAGCCACAACTTTTACTTTAACCCAAACAATGTAATTATTCACATTAAAAAAGGAGCTTCAGAGTCTGGGGTTTTTTGTTTGTTTGTTTTTTTAAAAATTAACATGGTCACTCAAGCATTCTCAATTTATGTACTCAAATACAACAGAGAATGCAGGGCATCAAGCTGTCCATTATTTTCATCTGTGATTTAGGAAAAAGCAGTAGAACCTACATAATTTAAAATATAATGCTTCCAAACACGGGAAGAGTGTGAAATCTTTTGGAATGGATTGCCCTTTACAAAAATCTTGAGAATTTAGCAATCTAAATGCATTTTAATAGGATCAGATTTAGCGCAATATTAATCTCCTTCCACTGCTTCAACCATCCCTTTTTCTGTTGGTTGGAAAAGCTAAATGATTTGCTATAGCAAGCTTTTTTAAACTTGCAGTAATTTGATAGCAGGGATAACCTCCAAGCCCTCTTGCTCTACAGAGACCAAGTTCTTACAATCCATTATCTGTCAAACAATTTCTAAGTGCTGCCAAGCAACTACTGTCTTGTTTTGTCTAGCCAACAGTCACAGACACCATGTGCATCTGTTCCAAGTACTGCATATGAGACAGCATCAGCTTTGCTTTACTGTTGCCATCAGTAGGTAAATCATGTCATGTCTCATCATTTATTCAAGCCATCATATTAAAAAAAAATAAAAAATCTTAGTTCTCTCTCAATAAATTAAGTCTGTTAAGTTGAAAGTCCATGAAGTGAATCAGTGGCATTGAAAATTTATGGTTCCCAAATGAAATGCTTCATTTTTCAATGCCTCTAATTTCTTATTTCACAGGCTGCAGTAGATTTACCAGCCAAATTAAAAGAACACATTGTTGGACTATGAATGACAATAAAAATATTGGCACTGAAAGATTAAGACATATTGTCTTCTTCTAGACAGCATCTGAACTCTTGTTCTAAACAACTGATTTGATACTCCAAATTGTTCATATATAACCAATCTATGCAGGAGTGTACATCTTGTATGAGCTTTAGAAAAAAAGAAAACAGTTTTGCTTTTAAAACAATACATTATTAAAGGATATCAATTTCTAAACCATTTCTCTGTGGTGGTCAATAATAAGCTGATCATTCACATGCTTCCCAGTGCTAGAGAAGCTCAAGCAAGTCATTAGAGCAAGAAGTTTCCAGATGTTCAGGGCTACCTAGAGGTACACCTATAGATTGCTTAGTCAAGTTCACTCTAAAACTAAGCTGAAAGAGGCCTTAACCTATGCTCAAAATCAACAGCATAAATCAATGCTTGACTCCCAGGAATTTTGAAAGTGACACAGTGCAGGGCAGCAGGGGTCCATTCGCTCCTGGAGCTTCTTGTCTTGGTGGTGCAGGTTGGATTCCCATTGCTAAATTCAGCTCTGAGTTCTCAAAAGTGCTTCTTCATGATCATTCATGAGGGGATTAACCTATGTTTTATGACTTCTTAGATGACTCTTCCTTCACAGATTTGACATGATTTTTTAAGTGATCTGATTTCTTTCTCTGCCAACTGTCATAACATGCTTGCTCAGTTTTAAGAGATATATTATATTGATAAAAAAACTAAAATCAGGATTAAAGCCATCCACAAAATCAGTACTCATATAAAAATATAAAAGTGATAAAATTAGAAACAAGTCATTGCTTTGCACACATATACATATATACAAATATTCTAAAACTATTCCATCCTAACTTTATCAATACACACATTACCAGGCCTTGAAAGTTTCCATTGATAATATCTCAATATTTAGGATTACATTGCTTAATAAATTAGATGTTCCACTCTCCCTTTGTATGTCACATTTTTTCCAGCTTGAATTGCAAAGAACTAGAGGGATGTGAACTGTCTCATTTTCCAAACTGAAGTTCAGATACAAGCATGGCTCTGTCTTGAAGGTGTCTACTGTAACTCGAGCATCTCTCTTAAGAAAGTTTGAGGGATCTGGGCCTATTCAGTCTGGAAAAGATTGAGAGATGACCTCACCAATATACAAAAGTATTTGAAAAGAGGGTGTCAGACGATGGATTCAGGCACTTCTCAGTGGTGCCAAGTCATAGGAAAGAGGCAATGGGCAGAAACTGATGCACAGGAAGTTCTACCTGAGTATAAGGAAGAATTTCTTTACTGTGCAGGTGACTCAGCACTGGAAAAGATTGTCCAGAGAAGCTTTGGAGTCTCCCTCACTGGAGATATTCAAGAACCATCTGGACACAACCCTGTGCCATGAGCTCTGGGATGACTCTGCTTGAGCAGAGGGGTTGGATCAGATGAGCCACTGTGGTCCCTTCCAACCTGACCCATTCTGTGACTCTGCAACAGCAGAGTGCTGTTACAAGATTCTCTCAAGCCTGTAATGAGGACAGCACAAATTG
This sequence comes from Notiomystis cincta, assembly GCA_013398075.1. Classification (NCBI taxonomy): domain Eukaryota; kingdom Metazoa; phylum Chordata; class Aves; order Passeriformes; family Notiomystidae; genus Notiomystis; species Notiomystis cincta. The sequence goes on from VZRX01000030.1 coordinate 304,008, forward strand.
GAATCTCCTGATTCTGGTGGCATAAAAAAATACATGTTACCCTACTGTTCACTGGTCAGGATTCAGCACCTTACTATTCTCTAACAAACCATTTACAAAAAACCATAGATTTTTGTTGCCATACATCACATATTTTAATGCTGATGCTATCAGAAGAAAACTATGTAAAAAAAATTTAAGATTGCATAGGGAAAAGTCATCCTCTTCTCACTTCATCTGGTAAAGGAATTCTTGACTAGTGACACTGTTTCTAGAGGTTTAGAGAACTAAAAAAATAAAAATGCTAGCCTGCAATACTGTAAATAAGAAAAGCCTCAGGTGTCACATAATACTTGTGACAGAGAAAGCAGGGTCATACATGTGTGATACTCAAAATACTAGTGGGACAGTACCATTTTCAGGATTTTACTCAAGCAGCATATGGGAGACTTTAAATTTCTATTTATATTGAATGTATTCAGCCAACATATCCAGGGAGGAAAACCCAGAGAAGGAACATTAGGAGTACGATTTGGGCCCCATTTATTTCAGAGGTGGTGAATTGAGGTTTTCTGTCTCCAAAAAGAGTAAATGAGTAATTCAAAACGTACTATAGCAGGCAGGAAAAATGGATCTCTACACTCACTGTTTGTCTGACTGCTGTTAAATCCAAAGAAGCTTGTATCAGTTTTATTAGTCATTTCTGATCATAATCCTGAATGAGATGTTTGTGGACATTTGTACCACAGAGCCCCACATGCAAATTCCATAAGAATTTCAGCAGGACAGGACCTGGGAGCTTAGCTACTCAGGACAGCTGCAACTTAATGCATTTTTAAGCCTAAAATGAAAAGACTTAAAAAATTTAGGATTATACAGTTCCTATGAATCATATGATTGATAGAAAATAAGAAAAAAAATCTGCCAAAGCACTTTCACAGTTTGAGTTTCTAAAAGAAGGTTGCATCATTGTGTAAAGTACCAGGCAATAACACTTTTGCTGGTCCTATGAGAAGGCAGAGATTTTTCTTTGCACAGTTATTAAACTGTGTGCCACATCTTCCTGCTTGTAGAATTCCTAATTCAAAGTGCTTCAAATTTAATGGTTTTGACTCTCCATGTTACATTGTCATTACATTCTCATATGTGACCTTAAATAGAACTTTCAGATACTCTGAAAACTAAACTGATTTGTCAACTCTGAATTTGTGAACACTCCCCTACTCCATACAGTGATAGTTCTCAATTTTTTCCTCTCATTTATGCCTCTACTGTTTTCTTCCTTTAAGATTATCTGAGCCTGGCAGCTGAAGAGACTGGACTTGAGTTCTAAATCACCTTCTGCATTGTGTACCCACCCTCCATGCAAGCAGCTGCTGCCCCTCAGCTGCAGCCACTGCCCAGTTCCCTCTCCTGCCTGTAGCAGGCAGGTGGATGGGAGATGGCCAAGCAGATGCTGTCCAAACTGGCCCCATGGGAGCAGGCAGGGAGGCTCCATGTCAGCCCTGCTTTTCTCAGTGCTCAGCAGTACAAGGGGAAGACAGCATCATGATCATCCTGCTGCAACTGCTCTGAGCTCCCAGTTATGCCTGGACTCACACCTATGCCCACATCACACCCCCACACCAGGATGTCACCACACCTCTGTGCCAGTCACACACACGTGGAGAAAAGGACACACATAAATCTCGCCACTACTTTCACAGCTGCAGCAGCAGCTTTACAGAAAGCTGATCCTTGCTTAGCAAAATAGCACTCTTCTTTGCTCATAAGCACATGAAAATCTTATTCACAGTATCTGTGATATTTTTCCAAATCTGTGGTTCTTTTCTAAGCCCAGCCCACAAAGCATAAGAAACTGATGTCAAATGACTTCCTAAAATTACTACTGCAATACGTAGGCTGTCATGCTCATGGAAGCAGCGGTAGAAGCTAGACTGAGTAAATTATCATTCTAGAAGTGGTGAGAGGGAAACTGGATCATTAGACAAAACCAAACAGGAAAGAAAGAATGCTGCAGTTCCCATTAGAAATGGGAAAATCTCATTAGAAAATCCCATTAGACTGGAAAAAAAAAAAAAAAAAGAAAGAAAGTAGATTTTGGGGTTAGTGGGTTTTTTTGCATAAAGACACCTTCTTTCTTGCACTTTGTCAGTGAGGCAAACTATATTGTATCCAGACATGGACAGGAAAGAAGATCCATCTTCAGTGTTATACAGTACACAGGTGCATGAGGTTTACACCAGCAGCAGGAATACAGCTGCTCTTCTCCAGGCACCAGAAAAAAAGCAGAACTTGTCTTTGCACCATGGGAAAACAGTCCTGCTTCCCGTGGGAGGTGACCCACAGCAGAGCTATAAAGCAAACTGCATGAGATTTGGTAGGCCAGATTACTGCCTCTGGATTTGGGTGTCTGTATCTGCCCTGACACAATTGGTTGGGATACATTACCTCTCTAGCATAATTTCAAACTGTCCTACTCTCACCTGTTTTAAGATAGCCCTAAACAATGTTATTCAGGGCTCTAACTTCAAAACAGCACATTACAACAAATCCAACTACTTCACACTTGCATTTCCTTGGGGCTCCTTCCCAGCAGTCTAGTTAGTTTATAAAGATTTAAAACTTTCCATTAGTATTTCCACAAAGAAGATTCTCTTTTCATCCCCAGTATCTGTGGTGTTACAATAATCAATTATTTCAGTGCCTCTAGCATCTTTATCTCTCTATTCTATAGAATAAAGATATTATTTGTTTGAGTTTCATCATCTGTTTGCTTGTTTTCTGCAGGATTGACTGTTAGTCTCTTCCCATCAGTTTGCAAATATTATTTGGGAGGAATATCCAATATACTTCTATACTGAATCAAAAAACCCTTAAGAAACTTCTCCCCAGGACACAGTTGCTTCATTTTTACTTCTCTTTTTAACTTCAGTAAGCAAAGAATGCTTTTAAAATATCATTTTTGCTGCAGAAGTGAAGAATCACTTTTTAATGATTCAGTTTTGATATGCTACTCTAGTACATATATTAAGCTACCACACTCTTTAAAGTATAGTCTTGCATCTTGAACATCATTAAGAACGACTTTAAAATTTAGTCTTGGCAGAGAAAATGAAAATTCAACATTCAATAGTAAAAATGAACACAAAATTAAGCCATTTATTATTTCAGGCAGTGTAATATTAAGTACTTGATGTCTCCAACCCTTTGGCTGCACTCTGAAATGAATACTCACAAGAACACTATTATTTCAAAAGATATTTAAAAAAAAAAAGCTGTTTTTTCTTACTTCCAACAGACACTGTACATCTCCCCTCTACAGCCTTTCTCAATTACCTGGGAAACTGAACATCCATATATGTACACAGCTCCTCCTCCTTCTTAGGAAATTTCAAGGGACAGATGCTTTGAATTCTTTTGGCTTGCAATGAAAGACAGCTATGCTAACTCAAATCACTTGTTATCTTGTAAGAGCTATGGCAAGTTTACCACAGATTAGTTTGCTTTTAAGTACCTCTTTGGCATGCCTGAAAACTTGAAATGCAGGCTTTTCTTTAACAATAAAGTCAGGATGACTGTTTAACTTGGAAATTATAACTATAAGTCAAAGCAGAGTTTCGTAATTCAGGATTTTTGAAAAGAAGCAGATAAGGCTGGCCACAACCCAATACTTCTGCAGAGGGTAACAGCTACACCAACACTTGCTTTCATATTTGTTTTCTTTTCATAATTCAGACTCTAAGAAAGAGTTCCCCTCTTTATAAGCCAAAGTTCTTCCCTATAATTTTTCTAAGACACTTCTGCAATTATCAGGTCAGACAGCTTAATGATACTCACTTAGTTAATCTTTCCACAAACTGTCTTAAAAATAACTATCCACACCTTTGTTTGATTTATAGTCTTTGTGTCCCTCTTAGTGACCAAACAATACCACAATCAATTGTCATTGTACCTTGTTTTTAGAGAGAACTAAGTCACCTTCTAGAGCCAGGGAGAAGAAGAGCAGTAGATGAAGGGACCCTGATGTGCACCACTTTACAGACTTTATTCCATTAGCAGGGATTCCATGTGTACCAACACAAGAGAAATTGCTGGAAAGTGAGAAAGGTGAGTGTAAATCTTCTCCTGAATAAACCTGGAAAGTGGGGCATGAAATTAAGCCAGGAAACATGGGGCCAGCGTGTGGCAGACAACTGATGTGATGAAATCCTGTGTGTCTTCAGTGTGGGGAGGACTGCTAACTCAAGGCTCTTAACAATATGAAGTTGAAAAGATGAATTTCCTGGATGTCCAATTCTTTTAGGAAGAGGAGGTTCCACTGTTTCTATGTCTGGATTAGTGTCAAAGTGCTGATAAGAAAATGTACCTTTGTCAGACCCAGAGAAATTAGGAAAGGGTGTAAGGGCTTTCTGTACCAACCATTTTTCTCTAGACCTCATTTATCTCAGTGTTTATGTGTTTAAGAAGTTAAAAACACAGTGCAATTACAGTGTGGTTTTACTGCAGTGGAATTTACATACTAAGGTTATCCAAATTATAACTGATGTTTCTGCTGAAAAAGATCTCATTGTCTGCAGGCAAATCCATATTTCTCTCACTTCAGGTTTCACCTGATCAACTTGTCTTTCCTTGACAGGAAATTACATTTCCAGTGACGGTCTTGGGATCATTTTTTTCAGGTATTGAAGGTTTGTTGTCTTTACTGATGTGATGCAAATCTGCAGAGTACTAGGGCTGTTTTCTGAAGCAAAGACCTAACAAACATATACCTAAAGTCTTGCCTTTTAAGGAGCATTTCCACACTGAAACTCAAGCTCCATGTTATTATTTTCTTAGCACTAGACACAGGGTGAGATCTTTCATCCCCATCACTCATTCCTGACTTATGCAGCAGATTTATGATTTCTATGGGAAAGATTCTCTGGCAGCATTGTTAATGAAACCTGTTAAAAGAGCAAAATAAAACAGGTTGGGTGAGCCAGGAAAGAGTAATGATTTTTTTTTTACTTTCTAAATTGATCATTTAGCAATCTGGTTACAATCAAAGAGTTGAATCAGCCCAATTAAGGGAGCTGATACCGTCTCAGAAGTGATGATGAAAAAGGCTTTGGAGCTTCCTAAACTTAGGTTGGTCACCAAAAGAGTTGTAACATGGATCTGCAGGTTCTTTAGTGCTTCTGTAATGCAGAATGAAACACTGCCTCAGACAAAAATCATGGATAAAACAGTAATTTATATTCATAGGGTTTTATTATGTCTTTGTAGATGTGTGTCAGTCACTCACTGATCCCTATAAATTACATTTCAAAGAGCAGTTGGGCATGCAAATTGGTTCTCTAAGGGGAACTAGTAGCACAGCTTACAGATGGCATTAAGTGAAGCAAATAAGCAAGCTATTACTAAAGAAATTGCTACTTTTTAACTGTAATATTATCCACCTCTACATGCAAAGATGTGTTAGATTGCTGTGGCTGAGAGCTCCAGAAAATGCAAAAAAAAAAAAAAAAAAGCAAATTGAACATTTTCTATTTTGAGATTTAAATGTACATATTCTTGTAGCAGAATGACATCTTCTCCCAGATGTTTGATAAGGTCTTCTGTTTATTCTGCTGCGTATACTATGGAATTAACCTGAACAATCCCATAAAAACACTGAAATGCTCTTATTTCCTGCTAAAAGGCAATGTTATCAGTATATACTGATAACAGTGGAATTGCCCCTCTGCAGACCCCAAGGGACAAGGATATAGCAGCCTAACTTAGGCAGCTACAGCTGGTTTGAATGTCCTTTCCCTCACATAACTGCTACCCTCCTAGGACCTGTACTCAGAAGTGGAGATTCTTCCATATTTCACAGTCCTCTCCTTCACCCAGAGAACATTTATGTTGTGCCTAACCTGTGATTAACAGTTGCCAAACGTTTTCATTCATGACATTACTGTTTACAGGCCATTATTTTCAGGTGAGCCCAGATCACAACCTGGATACCAAAAGAGGTCAGAAAGCCCATTTCTGCAGGCAGCACAACTTTGCTCACCCTGTGCTGTAAAAGCATAAGCTTTACACAACAATAATCCTAAGAGACCATATGACATGGCAAGCTGCTCTCTAAATATCTTCCACAATACAAAATATTTCTATGCAGTTTTCTTCATCAGTATGTGATGAAACAGTGGAGAAATGCCTGTGAGCTGAACTCAGGGGTCTGGCTTAGAAATACATTTTTTCAAGTGCCAGAAAAGCCATGAAATCTAGAGAAGAAGAATCCGAGTAACTGCACAAATAACTCTCTACTGAAGCCCCAAACTTAGTAACAGACAATGGGGTCTGTGGCATGACCTCTTAAGCAGGGGAGAGGTAGTTATTAAGGCCTGAATTTAAGATGTTACTTGAATAACTCTGGAGAGACAGTGTGAGTGTGTACAGTGCTTCTCAATCCTAACAGAACTATAATTTAAGATTGGCATACCTGAGAGAATAGGAGGGCATAAGAGCAGCTATAAAATACTTTTCGTAGCTTTTCAATTGTATGCAGCCCCTGTAAGTAAAAAAAAAAAAAGTCTTCAGTTTTATCTCCTTGCTCACTTCATTCTCTTTCTCAAAAATTTTCTGAGATCTTGTCTTGCTACCCTTTCAATCCTTCTAAAATGCTGTTGCTATGTAGGTGCTGCACTAGGACCAGACTTTCAAAGTCATTCCCTACATTCTTAGTCCCATTTGTTTCTTTGCTTTATTTCCTGCTTTATGCAAACCACCATCCACATTATGTATTATTCCATTCTTCAGTTTGGCTCTCTCCCTGATGGGATATCTTCATCTGGAATGTTTCTAAAAATTAATGCTTCTGTAGTGCTTTGTAATGTGTTTTTGCTCCATGCTTGGACCTTCATTAACATAATGGCAGGATAGATGCATATTGAACTAGAAGCTGATTTAGTGCAGCGCTCTCAGTTCCTATTGTAAGGTCACAACTGGATTTCACTGAGACTAAGAGTAAAGCTGCTGGCGTACACCATCATTGTTTGGTTCTTATTTAAGCTTGCATAAATAAAAACTAGCATTTAAAATGCTGGAAAGTGTAAGTTACTAAGCTCCTAGGCACCAGAAATATCCACAGAGTAGGACTCAAGGAAGGTCAGCCTTGCTGGTTTACCCTGGATTACCTTGGTGTCTGCATTAGTGATACACAATGTTTGGGATTCTTCCCACACAACTTTGTTGACGTTGGAAGCCAAGTAATTATGCTTTTGTACAGCAATGTTGCACTCAGATTGGATTTCCTCCAGACATATCCAGGGCTGACACTGAATCACTACCACAGGGTGGCTATTCCTGAGGAAATCTCTGTTCAACACATCAGCACGACCCCTGTATCTAGAGGTGATAACACACCAGTGCTGAATCTTCTGCTGACCTCAGGAGCTTTCCATTTCCTTTGTTTTCTCTGTTTCTTTTAGAATACAGGGGAGTTTCCTGGTAGAAAGGTAGTAAAAATAGTGCCTTAATAAAGATTTCTGGCATCTATTTCAGGCTTTAATGTTGTCCAGTTAACTTGTTTAATGGTTTTGACTTATAACAAAGAGATTGGTAAAATGTCTCACCCTTTGTCATGATCAGGGAGTAGCTCACTGAACTTATAAACCAAAAAGAAATCATAGAATGGCTTGGGTTAGAAGAGACCTTAGAGGTCTCATTCCAGCCCCCCTGACATGGGCAAGGACACCTTCCACTAGATCAGGCTGCTCAGGGACCCATGCAACCTGGCCTTGAACACTCCCAGGGATGGGGCATTCAGAGCGTTTCTGGGCAACCTGTTCCAGTGCCTCACCACCCTCACAGTAACGAATTTGTTCCTAATATCTAATCTAAACCTACTCTCATTTTAAAGCCATTACCCCTTGTTGTATCACTATGACCCTTGTCAAAAGTCCCTGTCCAATGATCTTTAGGCAGTTCCCTGCTGCTGATAGCTTGAGAAGTCTATGCTGCACCTTGTGGCATCACGATGAAGAGGCACTGTCAAATTGTTGTAAACAGTCTGCCACTGTCCTGTTATGGCCTCATCATCCACCATGGAAGTGGATATGCAGGTGCTGCCATGAAGCAGACTGTCCTGATGTCAACATGTACTGCCCTCTCTTTCATTCTGAATTCTGGAGCTGGTGCTCTGCACCTCTTGCCCTAAGCATTGCACAGACTGGAAGGCCTGGCCCAGATTTTGCTGTTCACATGAGATTAAGCAAGCTCTATGCCATATATTCCAACCATATGGAGTCCTCGCGCCAAGACAGAAGTTTGCATAAAGCCATAATATTATTCATGACACTTGATTATAAACTCTTGCCAGTGTTCCTAAAACAGAGTTTTGAGTCTCGAGGATAACTCTCTGATCATAGCACTGTCCTGAGCACATGGGAGCAATTAAATATCTACATAAGTAAGATCAAAGTGAGGAAGACAGCAAAGGTGAGTTTTCCTAATGCTCAAGAGACTGAACAGACTGCAGAACACACCAGAAAGGAAAACAAGCTCTGGCTGGAGAGACATGAGTCAGAGGCTGACTGCCTCTGAGCAAGGCACACAGATGACTGCTTTGCATTGCCTGTAACGTGGAAACACATGGTGTGCACCCAGGGCAGCTGCTGGCACACACTTCACTGCTGAAAAATGTGTAAGGAGAACATAAAGTCCCCAGATCAAAGCAATTCTCACATAATCCAGATCGTTCCACTGCCTAATGCACCCTCTGTGACACACTGCCAACTGTTTAGTACACTACTCTTATTTTAAATATTGGATTTTTGGATTGCTTTTAAACAGAAAGGATTCCACTAGAAGTACAAGTTGAAGTACATACATCAGAAGGAACAGAAGTTATATCCAGTGCAGCTTGCATGCATCCATCATTTCTAGGCCACAGAAGAGTTAATTCTTCAACTTCTTTATTTAGATATGCACGCTGAGTATAAAGGATTGGTAGGTTTGTAGGAAAAACTGGCATATATTACTTTCTCTTTTTTGTAGTAGTCAGTGGTATATCAATTTTGTATTTTAGAACAAATCTCTGGCCAGTTCTCCAATATGTACAGGTAATTCACATTTTAAGTGTTCAAAGATGATTCATTTCTATCAATATACTAGAAATACCACCATTTGCTTATTTCTAAATAGATCTTAAACTCAGTTCAATGCAGTTTTGTTAGCAAAAGACTTTACTAAATGGCAAGGGCTTCCATGAGAAACCTCAGGTCTCTGCCCTTCAGAGCAACACAGTGGAGAAAAAGGCACTCTTTGGTATACCTGTGTAGAAATAAGACATTTTTTCCATTTTTTCAGTACTAAATCATGATCATCTTCATCTTCACTGCTAGTGAAGTGGAAAGACCTGGAAATGGGTTCTGCTTTCTTTTTTGATGGTGCGAAAGAGTGATTTCATCTTATCTAAGTATCACCCATTACTTTCCCTAGCCTTGTAGCTATCCTGAATCATTTCTTTCTATTCTGTGCTTTCACCAAAACTAGAGAAATTGAAATGCTTTGAAGGATCAAACTTAAACACACTTGCACTGACACACAAGTTGTTGGAAAAACAACTTTCCTATCTATTTGGCACTCACAGAAAATTCTTTGTGTCAGGAAGTGGCACTAAAGTTTCTTTGCCTTCCTTTCTCTCCTCTGGCTCTGTTGTCTCTGTCATGTACACTTATTAACTCTTCAACAGTTGGAGAGGAAGAAAAAACATTGGGGTTGTTCATCACAAGGTCAAAAGCACTATATATATATTTCTCTTATTCTTTATAACAGATTTGCAAGTTACTTTTTGTGACTGTAACTTTCTCTTACAGAAATTTCTCTTGCAGAAATGTTGCAATTACCAGAATGGTTCCTACAGAAGACAGGAGAGAGATGGGGAAGAGAACCTGAGTGCTAAGGCTGTAATTACCTCCCACTGAGATATCCCATGCACTTCTTTTCATTTCACACACAGCTCCTTCTTAGATGTTAAGCTAAACCCTACATCCAAAGCTTGTATGTTCTACTTTCATTTACTATGACTTTTGAGCAGTTTCTGCCCCTATCCTTTGTTAGATGGGTTTCAGACCCACTCAGAAAATTATAGCAAATGGTTATTGAACAGAAAAGGTGAAACATAATTAATATTCTGAACATGCAGTTAGCCAAAAAAATGGGAAAAGCAAGCTGTTTTCTTCTCTTACACAGAAGCAAGGAGAAAAAAATCTATCAAGACTGAAAGCTGTGGGCTGTTTTGTCTAGGGATGGGAGAACTGAAAGGAAACATCAGAGTGGTCTTCAAAGAGAAGAAAGGCATCTGCAAATGACAAAAGGAATCCTTGATGCCATGACCTTTACGTAAGAAGCAAATGTAATTGTATCAAATTATACAAGCTGGAAATTTAGGTTAGACATCAGAACAGACATTACAATAGCAAGGATAATTGAGCACTGGAGGAGACTATGAAATAACCACCAGAGAAGGTTTTAAAAAACAGTCTAGACAAGAAATAGCCTGGAAAGTTATGGCTTCAACTGAAGCTGAGTAATGGACTAAATGCTCTCTTAAAGACCAAAACTTGTTAATGACTTGGTGATTCCCTATAGACTTATGACCTATTCATGCCCTGAATTATTCTCTGGAAATAAAACTAAACACCCAGAACTGATTAATCTGTATTTTATAATAAAATAACAGATACTGAAATTTTTCCTCCTGATCAGAAACATAAGTGGGAAACTTTGATCCATGTTTTACATCTGGAGTTACCAGCAAGCACATTTCCTCTTGCTGCTCACCTGTAGCACCTGCAGTGTTTTACAATCTGCTGTGTTCTTCTGGCACAAAGACCTACCACTATGTTTTCCAGAATGTCTCATTTAGCCCAAAGTGGTCCAAATTTGTTCCTAGAATGGAAATGAGGTAATTGGCAGAGACAGCAGCAGAACTGTCAACAATTTAGTCATTTTATTAATGACTATACAAGTGTTTAATCTCATATATTATGCAACTGTACTTATGACTGCCTAACCTCAATGACACCAGAAGAGAAAGGACAGCTGAACACAATGGCAAAAGAAGAAAAACAAGCTCTTCCTTTAAACATGATCAAAAGATCGTGATTTCATGGTTGGGTTGCTGTTGTCTGTGAAGGGATCCTTATCATGCTGCAAGTTACGTAAGCTAGCACTGGCAGCAGAAAACAGTGGCCTAAAAAAAAACTAAAGAGAGTTTCACTGAAAGAGAAATGCACAGATTTCATGCACTGAGATTGCACAAAAAATTTTAGGTAGAAAAAGCATTTAAGGAGAACAAAACCCCCTATATTCACAAGAACAACATGCAAATCTCTGGAATTCTTGCCTTGGTTCTTAGGAGGTACGAAGCACAGCCTTCTAATGTCATGGTGTGCATTTTCTGGCTGGAACCACAAAGTCAGCATTCAGAAGCTGTATCTCCTAAGTGCCCAGTTTGCTGGGCATGCATCTGTCTGCATTTTGCATGGCTGAGGGACTCTTGACCAGCGTTAACGCACAGAAAAGCCCACTTGGCTACTTTTGAGACCAACAACAAAGGGATTATCTCTGATAAAGGTGCTATTATTTTACTCAACTGTAGAAAGGAGCAAAGGATATTTTTGAGAAATTATCTCAGGACACGTGTGTCACTGGGAGACAGAGAAATGTGGGCACAGCAGGTCAACTCTTGGTGAAAATCCTGAATGGCCTTGCACAGATCACTTGACAGTTTGAGAGGAATGACCCATAGCAGCCTCTGTAATTTCCTTCTTGACATTTTCCAGGGGAATCTTAGAATTTCTGCTGCATCACCAACACACAGCCAAAAATACCAATATGAACTTGCCCATACCTTCAAGGAGTCTGAGTAAGTTCCCATGAGAAATAACTCTCCAGCAACAGTGTCTGGAATGCTTTTGCCTTCTCACCTGAAAAGCAGCAGGAACAGTGGTGTGTGATTACATGCCTGTTTTTCACTGGGATGTGGCCTTCCCAGCTATGAGCACAGGAAAACACAGAAAAAAGGCCAAAGTTTGGATCAATTATGTCATATTTGATGGTCTCAAATAACTGTGGCATATTGTGTATGATATGTAACTGGGGCAAGAAGAAAGGTTTTTTCCACATTGTCCAGTATTTGGCTTACACAGAAATTCTCAAGTTCTGGCCATTTTTCTCTCCAACAGCTGAGAAAAAACAAAACAAACAAAAAACTCTTATTTTTATTGCCTTACTTCACCTTCTCTTTTTACTTCAGAAATATCCTCCTAGGATGATGTGTGCTTTCGACTTTCAGCCGGTATCTCTGCCATAGTAATATCACAGTGACATAGCATTTATTGAAAATGACAGTCTGACAGATGGTAGGGCAAACCCTTTAATCCCAGTTCTTGACAGTGTAGTACATTGCACATCTGATGCCAAAGAATGTTCTCCTCATGTATGCAAAATACATGTGCTCGCTGAAGCCTTCAAACTCCTAAAGAAGTAATGGAGGTGTTTCAGTTGCAAAAAAACAACACACACCACACCTCAGATGGTCAATAAAATGTCTTTGGTTTGATAGATATTACATGACATACCACCTCACTAGCTGAAGAGTTAGACAGAAAAGAAGAGAGAATGAAGAAGAAAGACAGATTTTGAGAAGAAGTTTACAAAAAGTTCCTTCCATGAAGCTGTCAGGACAAAGCAGCTGACTGCTGTAAGAGGCTACAGGAGATCACACGGCATGTACAGGACAACCAGTGGATCAGGTCCAGCCAGCATGCCTTTGTGAAAGGCAGGTTCTGCTTGACCAACCTGACCTCCTTCTATGACAAGGTGACATGCTCAGTGGATGAGGAAAAGGCTGTAGATGCTGTTTTCCTGGACTTAGTAAACCCTCTGACACCATTTCCCACAGCATTCTCCTAGAGAAACTGCTCATGGCTTTGATGGGTGCACTGTTCACTGGGTAAAAAGCTAACTGGATGGCTGGCCCCAGAGATGGTGGTGAATGGAGTTCCATCCAGCTGGCAGCCAGTCACGAGTGGTGTTCCCCAGGGCTCAGTATTGGCACTGGTCCTGTTCAATATCTTTACTGATGGTCTGGATGGTGGCCTCAAGGGCACCCTCAGTGAGTTCACAGATGACACCGAGTTGGGTGGGGGTGTTGATCTGCTGGAAGGTAGGAATGCTGCTCTACAGGCTGCATAGATGGGCTGAGGCCAATTGTATGAGGTTCCTCAAGATGAAGTGCCAGGTCCTGCCTTTGGGTCACAACAACCCCAGGAAGCACTACTGACTTGGGGAAGAGAAGCTGCTCAGCAGAAAAGGACCTGGAGATGCTGGTCAACAGCTGGCTTAACATGAGTTTGCTCTGGCCAGGTGGCCAAGAAGGCCAATGGCACCTGGCCTGCTATCAGAAATAGTGTGGCCAGCAGGATGAGGGCAGTGGTGGCCCCCTGACACTGGTGAGGTCACATCTCGAAGCCTGTGTTCAGTTCTGGGCCCCTCACTACAAGAAGGACATTGAGGTGCTGGAGCATATCCAGAGAAAGGCAATGAATGTTCTGGAACATAGGTCTTACAAGGAGCTGCTGAAGGAATGGGGGTTATTGAACCTGGCAAAAAGGAGGCTCAGAGGAGACCTTATCACTTTCTACAGCTACCTGAAAGGAGGTTACTCACAGGTAAAAAGTGATAAAATGAGAATACAGGCTCAAGTTGTGCCAGGGCAGGTTCAGATTAGATACTGGGAAAATTTTCTTCATTGAAAGTGTTTCCAAGCATTGAAACAGGCTTCCCAGGAAAGTGTTGAAATGATCACCCCTAAAAGTGTTCAAAAAACATATAAATGGGTGCTTAAAGACATGGTTTAGTGGTGGACTTGACAGTGTCAAGTTAATAGGTGAACTTGATAATCTTAGAGGTCTTTTCTAACCTTAAAGATCCTACGATTCTGTGAGTAAAATGGTCTTTCATGGAACATATTTCAGGTCATCAAGTGCCAGAATTAAGAAATTAGAAAAATAAGATGCACAAGCAATTTCTCTCTTCACTACAAAGAAAAAAAAACAGCAACATTCCCTTGCTTGTTTTTTTTTCTGCTTAGTTCCATATGAAAAATATGGATAAATTCAAAATGTAGAGTAGGCAATATAAATTACAAATTATTTGAAAATCCTTCCTCTGAATCAGAACTTTACTTCACAATTACTGTCCAAAATAAACTTACATGCTTAAATAGCACAACATAACATATCTTTGTGATCCTGTGTGCTGGAGGAGGAAACAGAAGGGTGAACTGGAAAAAGAGGAGATCTTTTGAGGAAATTCATTAGACAAGATGATGTAGTTCAAGAAGCACAGTTAAACTTGTACAGGTAAAAGGCCCTGCAAATTAAATGTATGTGCAGGAATAAAAACCTGTCAAGAGCCACCATGTAACTTAAACACTGACACAAAAATTTTTTGCCTCACTGTGCATGGGAATGACACCAAACTCATGCAGGATGGGTTCTTTATTTTGGAGGCAGTAGAACCATACTTTTTCTCTGTATCACCTCCTCTGTACCTCTCCCACAAGCCCATCTTCACTTTTCTCTTAGGTTCTCTCAGATTTTCTCTGTATTTTCAGCTTATGCTGGTTTTCCATGGCATTGACCAACAGTATGTTCTTCTCAGCTGGCTGCTTCTGTATCAGGAATGTTCCCATCTGCAGATAAACTTGAAAGCAAGCAAACTTTAGTTTTCTAATTAAATTTTAACTTTATAAATTAATATGAATTCTAGATAATAAAATTTAATGTTTATTTATATAATACTATTTAGATTTAGATTTTAATTTTATAGTTGAATATTTTATAACAATACAAGAACAGCTCTAATGGATCAAAAGCAAAGGTCCATCTAGCCTAGTAGGTTCTATGATGGGAAGAGGAATTTAGTATTGTGGGTGCTACTTGTTTTTCAATTACAAGCAGCCAAAAGGATGGAGGCAAGTGTCCCTTATTCCTAGTCAAAGAGCATTTGACATATCTCCAGAAAGAACAGAGAAGGTCTTCTTTAAGCAAGCAGCCATCCGTATGCAGAAAACCATCCAGGTGATTTGTTCTCAGTACACCCCTGCCACACATCCGTGGATCAGTTAGGAGCTGACTCCTTCCCACCGTTTGTGGCTTCTTGTTTGTGGATTCATGCCTTGCCTAAATTGAAATCAGCAGGAGCAGCTACTCCTAGACATAATCTGGCTGTGTCAGTTGCCAACAGCAATTACAGGAACTCATGGGGAACATTGGCTGCAGGTTACTGAAACAGATGTCAGTTGTAACAACACAGGCATGAGACTGAATTTCAGAGTGCAGCAGCCCAAGGTGCCACGTGCAAGTTCCAACAGGTCCAGCCACAAATCAGACCATCACCTAAAAATCACAATTTGCAACCATCATTCATGTTCAGAGCAAGCCCTACTTCCATCTGCCTCATGGAATCACAAACATATCACAGTATTAAAATGCTTTTTTATTTTCTACTAAGGCTTTTTATCCTTACCAGAGGTATGAAAAGTAGACAGGTGGATATGTGACTACAAGCAATTAGAAACACAGGCTCATTGCTACTGCAGAAGGACAGTCATTCTAGGAATAAGGCTAATAAAATTTACAGATTAATTTTACTGGAAGACTTTTTTTTTTAATTTATTGAATTTTAAAGCAAATGCCAAAAATGTTTCTGAAAGCTTTTGCTATGATCACTCACAATGTGCACCCTTTATAATTCATGTCTCTGCTCTGCATAGGTGAAAAGAAGAAAACATTCCGAAAATGTTGAATATGCTTATCCATGTCTGCCTCATGTTACCATCTGTCCTGAGCCTGCCCCACATTGTTTTCTATTCAGTCTTATGGCCACAAGCAGGGGCTTCTGTCCTTCCAAGACAAAAACCCATAAAGTGAGAGAAGGATCAACACAGCAGAGCGAGTTTTACCACAGCTGACATTGCAGCACAAGTCAGGCCCAGGTCTACAAATTCTTCAAACACTTTACAAACCACTGGTCATCCCAGCTCCCAGAGTATACCCTGTACTCTCTCAGAGTGCCCCTTCTCCCCTAGGAAAAGCCACAGGCCACAGGCTACAGGTAATATGTAGCCTGTTTTCTGCATTATCTAAACATCCTGGGGGAGTGCCAGGGCAGCCTGAAGAAAACAGCTTCCCCACGTACTGGCTGTTGTCTCTCTACACACAGGCAGCAACTAATCTGAAACTTCTGAAAACAGTTCAGCACAAAGTATGTGTTTTCCAGTAACAGACAAAACCTTGCTATCACTGATAACATACAAATTAACTGAAATGGGCCATTGTCGTAAACATTGCCTATGAAAAAGACAAGTTTTATATGTAGGTAGGCAAATTACTCACTGAAAACTATCTTTAGCTTCAGTTTACATAATTCAAACCAAGGCTAGGAGAGGCCCTATCCTTCCTGCCAGAGAAAGACATTAAGCACTGTAAAGCCTCAGCAGAGAAGAGGAGGCTTTATGAGAGGAAGGTGGAAGAGTGTGATGTTTAAGGATGGCAGACTGAGCATGGAGAGACAAACTCTAAAGCCTTGTGTGCAAACCCTTAGCCAAAGAGCAGTGACACCCTAACTCCCTGCTGAGGTGAGTCCTATTGCCTGTGCCACCCTTACATCCATGCCCACATGGAGAGAGGTTACTCCTTTTGTCAACTTGTCTGCAGGTGTAACTCCAAGTGTCAGGGAAGCTCAGCAAACAGCAGCCATCCTAAACAGCTGCCCGTACTTTCCATTTCTTTCTGCTTTGTGACTATGTGATTTGTCCCCCTGTGCTCCTGGAAGGTGCAGGAGATGCTGGAGTGGTGGATACTTTCTGCCTGCTCTGCTTACCTAAGCCAGATCCTGGCACAGTTTCAAGTTTGCCTGAGTGCCTGCTAAAAACAACATTTAAAACCAAAGGTAATGTCAACCACAAATGTATCTCCTTTTACAAACTGCACTAACCTTGAGGTGAATTAAAATATGTACATTTTTTCAAATTCTTTGCCAGTATTATTCCACTTGTAGTGTATGAATAGATTTTATAGGTTTTGAAGTAAATGGGTTGCATTTTGTATATTTTTAGATCTTAAAAAAGGAATATGTATTTTGAAAGCCTTACTCTATATGGACTTTGTTAAAGAAATACAGGATACAGTGTTAGAGAGTCAGGGACAAATCTGGCCTCAGGTCTTTCACCTCCTCTGCTGCTGATCACCACCCTCTTGGCTTGAGAGGTGGCAACAGAGAACTGACAAGCCAAATAAAATAACAAACTTTTCTATACACTCAAACACACATATATATAATATATCTACATATATGCCAAACCATTAGTTTGGTGCAATAAAATATACTTTCTGGAGGCTTTATCATGTCCAAATAGTCTCTCATCCCATGTTTCATTACATGCCTGCCAAATGCTAAGGTAGCTTTAAGATATATAAATAAATTTCTAAAAGGAATATTTAACTTTTTTACAATATATCTCTCTAAAAGTTCAAAATTATACTAAAAAGTTGATGACGAAGATGAGTTCTTTCCAGTGCCAAAGTCTGAGGAAAGTTGTGACTGGTCCCAGGATAGGGGTGGAATGAGTGGGAACAGCAACACCCCTGCATTCCTATAGGAGATCCCTAAGTCCTCATATGAGCACCAAAATCACAGAAAAAAAGCAGTCAATTATGCACTAAGAGAGAAAAATGGGAGTCACCTGGAGATCAGATGTTTTGTCTCTGAAACACGTACATACATCAAATGGTACAGTCAGTAGAGAACAGCCCACCCTCTGGTGACAGGCAGCTGCTCTTGTTTGCAGGGATTACAAAAACCAGAATTCTCCTGGGAGAAGAATTTGTTTAAATTCCCAGTTCTTTTGTGAAGTCCCCAGGCTGGGCAAGAACCATTATCTCCCCTTTCAGGAAACAGTGGCCCAGGCAGGACCCACAGTTCAGCAGCTGCACTGCGCAATAACCATTTTTTAAGCTCTACTCGATAGTGGACTGCTACAGATAAGTGTGAATACACTGAAAAGTCTCCCGTTAAAATGGTAGCACAGAAAATACCAAACGAGCCCAGACAAACACCCATCAGCAGTCTGCTGTACATTCTGCAGCCCAGCTGTAAATACACTCCTGATCTGCTCGAGCCGTGCCTCAGCCTAGACTGAGAGCACGGCCCCCACGGCACAGGACACCAGCAGAGTTCCCCAAATTAAATTTCTACGTGTAGAAAGAGATCAGCTGCAAAAATCAATACATGAATCCCACTGCACTGGAGTCTTTTATACGGATATAGAGGCTAATTTATTTCTGTTTTCGAGGAGCCTGAAGGTGATTCAGAGTGTTTGAGGGCAGCTGGGGGAGGCAGGCCCGGCCGAGGAACACGAGAGCTCGGGGGTGTCCGCGCTGCGCGGGCAGCTGCTGCCACCTGGCGGCCGCGCCGCGCCACCGCCCCGCGCCGGGCAGCACGGCAGCCCCCTGCCCAAAGGCGGCACCCGCGGAGCCAAAAAGGAACAACCCAATGCTGGTATTTGAAACGTTTACTAAATACACTGGCAATGGGTCCAGATTACATTTCTTGAACGTGTTTTATAGCTGTGATCTCCTGGCGGCCGCGCCGCGCCACCGCCCCGCGCCGGGCAGCACGGCAGCCCCCTGCCCAAAGGCGGCACCCGCGGAGCCAAAAAGGAACAACCCAATGCTGGTATTTGAAACGTTTACTAAATACACTGGCAATGGGTCCAGATTACATTTCTTGAATATGTTTTATAACTCTGATATCTCCAAGATTCTCTCAAAAAAAAAAATGCAAAAGGCAAAGTCAATTGCACAAAAAAAGCAACAATCTTAGATGGGATGCAATATTATTTTCTTTTTAAGTACTAATAAAAAACGTTTACCATGACTTCTCCGGTTAGCTCCCAGCATCTGCAAATACCTATAATGAAACTTTAAATTCTGGTTTAGTTTTGCACAAACACAGTCAAATCAGAGTGTTTTCATGAGCACTAAGGATTCACGGAGTTTCTTGATACTCATAAATAACATATACCCAGAAACATGCCTGAGCACTCAGCTCACTGGCATAGAACGGACTGGCTACAAAAACAGGGAACCTATTTCCCATCCGCGTGGCTGGAGTAGCATGGAGTATTAAACACATCCTGTATATGTCTGTGCCCAGTTTAAACTATTCTGAAAGGAATAGGCTTTAACAGCAGCTGAGAGCACGATCAGAAATTTCTCTCAACACCCCTGCATACATCAAAATGTTCCACGGTGCAGGGGCACAGCCAGCCATCGATACATGCACCCATACCTATGAGGCAGCTGACACATCAATAAAAGGGAAATATCTGATCTGGAGGGATTGTAGCAGGCTCTTCTGGCAGAGACTTGTGGAGAAATATCCTGGCACTTTAGGTACACAGGAAAATGATCAGCATCAGATCTCTCTACATGGTAAAATGAAGTAGTAACAAGTAGCAAACTCCCACGCTGATCCTCTACTCAGAAGAACTGAAGAGTTCAGCAGCAAAAAGTTAAAAGAGTGATGGTAAAATAAACACTCTCCTCTCCTTTACTGTTTACTCTGTAGTGACCAGCTCTTACATTCAGTACCAGCTGGTACTGAGTGATTGTTTTGGTACACACTCCACCAGAATCCATGCAGGAAGCACCAACAATTTGCAAGAACAAAAATGGAAAACAAAAGCATAAAGTACTTATCTGTTACTGTGTAGAGCTTCACAAACTAACTCAAAGACTTGCCTATGAAAATTAAGATGGTGCTAACTATTAGCTAGATGTGTCTCTGCTGACACAGCCCTGGCATCACAGAATCTCATGTTTCCTATTTCACTGGAAAATGGTTCCATTGGGATGGTTCCACAAAACAAAAACTCTAAAGAAATCACACGCCATATACCCCCAGCTCACAGAAACGTGGTGAGATGTAACAAGGGAGGTTTTGAAGAAAGCCGTGACAAGTACAAGGATGTAACGCACATGTGAAATCATCCTCAGTCTTTGTGAGAAATAAGCAAAGCTGCCAAGCGGATTTGGTCCCCTCAGGCTTATGTCCAGAAGACAAATGAAGTTATCAGAAATTCAGTCTGCTTTAATGGCAGGAAAACAGCAGGGTATTGACCCTGTGGCATTAAATGAAGTACCGGGGGTAACAACCACTGTCTTCACATTCCTTCAGAGTTCTGAAATTAGGAAAAAAATAAAATCTTCGCTGCAGTTTTTCCCCTTCTCCCCACACAGTTATCACCCTCTATAAGGTCTCAGTTGCTATGTTATTTTGTATTCTTATGCTCGATTGCAGAGCTGTTACACAGCAGAATTGTGGTGGTTGACCCTGGCTGGACACCAGGTGCTGACCAAGCTGCTCTATCGCCCCCCTCTTCAGGAGGACAGTGTGGGAGAAAATAAGACGGACAAAACAACCTCATGGATGAAGAAAAAGGTAATTTGACAAAGAAAAGGCTGCAGGTGGAAGGAAATGAAAGAAAACACAAGATTTATTCTCTACTGCCCATCAGCAGGCAATGTCCAGCTATTTCCCAGGAAGCAGGGCTTCAGTGCCTGTACCAGTAGCTTTGGAAGGCAAATGCTGCAATAACAAATGCCTGGCTCTCTCACACCCCACCCCCTTCCCTCTCCAACCTTCTCTTAAATGTTGTGTCTGAGCAGATGTCTTATGTTATGGGATATCTTTTGGTCAGTGGGTCAGCTGTCCTGGCTGTGTCCTCTCCCAAGATCTTGCCCACCCTGCCTCCTGGCCAGGGGGAATTTTGGCGAGACAGCCTTGATGCTGTGGAGGGCTACTCGGCAGCAGCCAAAACACTGCAGTGTCACTGACACCCTTCTGGCTACCAATGCAAAGCACAGCACTGTGAGAGATGCTTTGGGAAAATTACCCCACCTCAGCCAGACTCAATACAAGTCTTTAATGCAGCAAGGTAATGAGTGAGTCTTTTTTTTTTAAGTCTTTTCAGCAATTCCTTGTTTCTCAATCTCTACGTTTAATTCATTGGCAAGTATTTTCATTGGCAACCTTTTTGTTCTCAGAGTCTTTCCTATATGTCAACACCCATTTGAGTAATTTTCCTTTTTAGGTCCCAGCTTTGTGCAGGATCCTTTGTTCTTCCAACTAAATCAGAGGGAATCTGAAGGAACAGCTACCTTGTTAAAAGTCTGGATTCACCTGAAGTTGAAAGGTAAAACTCAATGTAATTTTGGTACTATTGAAGTACATCCAGTTTAAATTCATAGTAACTTAAAAACAGATTTTAAAAATGCAATCTGATCACAGTAGATGATAGTATACAAGTCAGATCACCATGAATAAAGTAAATTAATTAAAAGAAAGGGCCATTTAGAAAATAAAAGAAAAAGAAATCACAGAAAGACTGTTTCCAAAAGCAACAGATATTTATAATAAATATTATAACTGTGAGACTTTGAAATCTCTAGTTATGCTATTCAGGGAAATGTAATAAGGAACTAAGTTGGGTTTTTTTTAGCAGCATCTTAATTAGTAATTGTTAGCAACAACATTCAGTGCATACAGAGCATTTTTCATCTGCTACTAATCAGAAAGGAAAATCTGAAGAATGACTTGGAAAATCATACCCTAGGTATTAGCATACTAACAAGAAGAGTAAGAATTGAATATGTTTATGAAGATAGGGAATTTGCCTGTCTAATAAAAGGAGTTGATAACACTGTCAAATTTGCTAAAAGGCAACAGACAAGCTGCTGTTCCAAATTTAGAGGCAGTAAGGGCAAGTTCCACTGAGTGTAGAACAGTACATCACATATTCTCAGACCTCATGAAGAATATGCAACAAGGGGGAGCCTATTAATTGAATTTTAAGATGTTTTCTGTAGTAATGGAAAAAAAAAAGAATTTTCAAGTTATGGAAACCAACAGAGCTTTGAGGGAAGGGGTGTGATTTCAGGCCTCTAGGTACCTAGGTGTGTAGTAATACCAAACAAATGTGTTACTAGTCTGCTGTGTGCAGAAGTAGTTTACCACTGAGGTGTTACACATGGTCTACAGAGGTAGGAAAAAAGACTAGAAATTAAATCTAGAGGCAAAACTTAGATTGTTACATCGAATCTGAAAATCACTTTCACTGCAAGTGTACTCTGAAACAATGAGAGCAGCAGAGGCTCAGAGCACGACTCACGAACTGGTGCAAAACACTATTCTTTAGGACCTGGTAAAATTTCTAAGAAAAAGATTTTATCAGAAGAACTTGCAAGAATTAAGTTGTTTATATCAGAAAGTTAAACTCAAATGAAAGGCAGGTTTTGAAACAAGAGATATTTTTATCAGTTGCCTGCTAAGCCCCAGAGACCTCAGAAAGACATATTTTCCCTCACGAGCTTGCAAACACATCTTTCATGCCCTTGGCAAAGTATTTCTCAATCTTTCTAAATCTTGCTAGACAGGCTCATAGAATCACAGAGTATATTGAGTTGGAAGGGACCTGCAAGGATGGGTCTTAAGTGAACGACCTATATGGGGCTCTAACAAACTGAGTTAAACTCAGTCTTGCCAAAACAAAAATATCATTATGACCCCAGATTTTTTTTTTTTTAATACACACTCCCCTTTATTAGCTTCCCTTCTTTTACCCCTCGATCATGTGTTTTCTCAGACAATTATGCTCCTGCCCAGTAAATAGATTTATCCTGGTCTTCTATATGGTAAAGCCTCAGTGAAGCCTACAGTACATGCATACACATATATTCAGAATTATGTAGCTTGCTCACCCCTGTACTCCAGTTTTCCCATTCCAGTCTAAAGCATCACCTTATCAGACTATTAGCCCTTTCCTCACAGCAAGATCTATCACCCCACAGCTATTTAATTACAGCTCAGCTAAGGCTAGTGGAATTACTTGACTGCTTTTAAAGCAAAAAGAGAATCACAGAGCCACAGAATTGTTAGGGTTGGAAGGGGCCTCTGGTGATCATCTGGTCCAACCCCCCTGCTGATGCAAGGGTCACCTGGAGCAGGTGACACAGGAATGTACCCAGGTGGGTTTTTGGTTTCCAGAGAGAACATTTCATGACCTCCCTGAGCAGCCTGTTGCAGTGCTCTGCCACACTCAAGGTAAAGAAGTTCTTCATGTCTTCTTCTTTTAGTTGATGGTTATTAGTCCTTGTACTTCTGCTGGGCACCACCAGAAAGGGTCTGGAACCACCCTCTGACACCTGCCTTTGAGATATTGATATGCATTGATGAGATCACCTCCNAAAAAAACAAGTGCCCTTCGCCGAAAATCCGCGGTGGTTCTGCTGCTGTCCTTGGGTCCTTGCTCTTGCAGAGCATCCCCGTGTTCCCAGCGTAAAATTGCTGGGATTTTATAAGGCTGCCCTAAAGGCGCGGAGTCTGTTTCTGCTGGCCTGCTTTTCCTCCTGGGGGATGTGTGCTAACTCTTTTGGGGGTGTGTGGAATGGCATTTCCTCGGCAGAGGTGAGTTTGACTTGTCACGGCTCAGCTGTCCAGGGAGAGGGAGCAGCACAGGCAGCACACGGTGATGATCACTTTCCTCCTTGTTCAGTGCGACAAACGTGGTACCCTTTTAAGTACTTTAATTCATACTTCTTTTGAAACCAGCCGCTCATTTTGGGTCAGCTAAAGGTTTGTCACGTAGGTGGCCCTAGGCTCCTGACAACTGTGTTATGTCCTGGCTAATGCCGAGCACACCTAGACATGGAAAGAGAAGAGTAACACATCCCAAACTGGTGAAAGAGCCTCAGTCTTTCTGGAGAAATTAGCTGACTCTATTAAACAGAAGTTAATGGAAAAGAAGTTTCATTTAAATGCAGGAGATGCTTGTATACTGCTAGCAAGCAAGCTTGTTTTCTGAATATTTATCTTAAAAGGTGATACGATTTGCACTCAAAGCCTTTTAAATTTCTGTTTAAATTTCTGTGGCAAAGAAAAAACATGACCTCGTGAATATTTTTTCCTNTTTCTCTTCCACAGACTAAACGGGCCCAGCTCCTGCAGCCTCTCCTCGTAAGAGGGATGCTCCAGACCCCTCACCATCTTTGTGGCCTCTGCTGGACCCTCTCCAGGAGCTCCTTGCCTTTCTTGCTCTGTGGAGCCCAAACTGGCCACAGAGCACTCCAGATGTGGTCTCGGCAGGGCAAAATGGGAGGGCAGGGTCACCTCCCTCGACCTGCTGGCCACACTGCTCCCCATGCACCCCTGGGGTATCACTGGCCCTCCTGGCCACGAGGGCACTGCCGGCTTATGGTCAGCTTGTGATTCACCAAAACGCTGACGTTTCACCTCTTTAACTTCTTCCAGTAACTACGCACGGCTTCTTTTGCAGCTGCACCACGTAAACACTTAAGTTACAGGGGAACCTCTTTCCACTAAGATCTCAATGCGCTCCGCAGCAGAGGGGCTCCAAGAGGACAGCTCGAGCGCAGCCCTGCTCCCTGCTGGAGCCCCCGCGCCCCCGGCCGTTCCCGGGCTCTGAGCTGGGGTCTGAGGAGCGCTCGGCCGCTCCCNTTGTTTTCTGAATATTTATCTTAAAAGGTGATACGATTTGCACTCAAAGCCTTTTAAATTTCTGTTTAAATTTCTGTGGCAAAGAAAAAACATGACCTCGTGAATATTTTTTCCTGTGAATTGTAAACATTTCAAATATCTCTAATGTTTTAACATTTCTTTTGCAGATTAATAAACTTACTGAAGCACTGTTAAAGAGCTAGAATGGGAGTGAATGTTAATTATCTAGTCCCAATTAGGTATTTGAAGAAATAGAAACACAGGATTACTTTGTGTCTTGGTTTTGAAGTTTTAGCATTCAGCTGGTCATAAGAAACAGGAATTAATCTTGGTATTTGAGTATTTCCTCTTTTCTAATGGTAACACTTGATCAAAACATCAAAGTTCAAAATGGCTCGTTCTCATCTTGTTTTAGCTTCTTCCTATTAATTGCTTTAAAATAGTTCGTGGAGTTTAATAAATATTTTGACTGTAATCTATCATATGGATTCTGTAGCTTTTCTTTTGTTGTCCAACTTGAACTAGGACTGCAAGAGTGTGGTATGCTAATGCAAGTCATTGTATGAAAGATGATTTTTTATCTCCTCTGTAATTAAGAGCTTTTACAACTGCTTATGTGGTGCTTATTTTTAAAACTTCAACATTTTCTCCAGGTTTAAGTTTGTTTTATCATAGAAGTTCCTCACTGCCATAATGAGGCTAGTAATTCTTGAAGATTATGATCAGGCTAGTGAATGGGCAGCCAAATACATCTGTAATCGTATTATCCAGTTCAAGCCAAGTCAAGGAAGATATTTCACACTTGGTCTACCAACAGGCAAGTTTTATTCAAAGTCTTTGTGAATAAGTAAGTCTAAAACAATGTTTGTATCACTACTAGCAGATATAGTATTTAAAAGAACTTATGTATTATTTTCGTAATACTCTTTTTTTAAAATACGGATTTCTGTGAAAAGTTGTGATAGTTTGAGAAACTGATAAATACTAAATGAGAAACATCAGTTTGCTTGTATGTTGAAAAGCACTGCAGCAAAATTTGACTATGAACATGTTTAAATACATTGAAAATGTTGTGCAGATACACAGAACAGTAGCAAAACTTTATTTAACAGGGAGTACACCTTTGGGATGCTACAAAAAGCTGATAGAATATCACAAAAATGGAGATCTCTCTTTCAAATATGTAAAGACTTTCAACATGGATGAATATGTAGGTAAGATCTGCTATTACTTGAGAATATACTGTACTGGGTTTTTTTCTCCTTATAAAAACTGTTAAGTACTTTGTCAAAGTGCCAGGTTAGTCTAGTATGTTTGTACTCCTATATTAGACTGCTGTACAAGCATTTTTCTCTATTCCTTTATCTACAAAAATAAACACTGGACTAAATTCAGTGTTTCACAGTACTTCTGTAGAAATTACATTGTTGTGTAATATTTAGATTGCACTTCTGTTGAAGATTTTACACTCTGGGATGAGATGTGTGTGGAGGGAGTGTGAACTAGTTACCTTGTATGTGCCAACAGGAAACCTTTCTTCTCCATGTAGTTTCAAATATTGCTTTATTTGACTCAGGATTGCCTTGCATGCCTTACATGAGTTAGTTACATACAGACTGGAATTAAGGCTGTTTGCTTAAATCTTGTCATATGGTAACTTCACTCTAAATTATTTCAGGGCTTCCCAGAAATCATCCAGAGAGCTATCACTCCTATATGTGGAATAACTTCTTTAAGCATATTGACATAGATCCAAATAATGCTCATATCCTTGATGGGAATGCACCAGACTTACAGGCAGAATGTGATGCATTTGAAAAGAAAATTGAAGAAGCAGGGGGGATTGATCTGTTTGTTGGAGGTATGAGGAAATGCTCTGTGGTTAGTTACAGTTCGAACATGTACACCAATTCTTTAATCACTATTTTAATAACTTGACTAAAACCCAGATTTTTCAGTTATTGTGTAAGAAAGTTCTGTGGCTAACAAAGAATTAATATAAATACCAAAACAGAATGGTTGGTGTCCAAGTTTCTAATGACTTAAGTAAGTTTTTATTGAAAATGGGGAACCAAAAGGAAAGGATGAGTCCTTTCTTATTCATTTACAATGTTTGAGGATATGTGTTGACTCTCAGGTCTGGAATGATTTATTTTTTTTAACTTTGAAAAGGCATTGGTCCAGATGGCCACATTGCATTCAATGAACCCGGATCAAGTTTGTCTTCAAGAACAAGATTAAAGACTTTAGCAATGGACACCATTTTGGCAAATGCTAAATACTTTGATGGAGACTTATCTAAAGTACCAACTATGGCGCTAACAGTTGGTGTGGGTACAGTGATGGATGCTAGAGAAGTAAGAACTCATTTAGTTCTAGTTGCATGTGTGTTTTCAAGATTAGTTGGTGTTGATACTGGGATTGAAAGTAAAGAGACCTTTGTTTTGCAGGTGATGATTCTTATAACAGGTGCACACAAGGCTTTTGCATTGTACAAAGCAATTGAAGAAGGAGTCAATCATATGTGGACAGTTTCTGCTTTCCAGCAACATCCTCGCACTATCTTTGTGTGTGATGAAGATGCTACTTTAGAACTAAGAGTTAAAACTGTGAAGTACTTTAAAGGTGAGCACTGAATCAGAGGTTACATGTGTTTACACAAAACCAACAGCTTTGAAATTATATTGGTTTAATTCTGAGCCTTCCAACACTTTGCAGTCACTAATGTATAATGTTATATAGTCAAAATACTAAATATTAACTTATTTCTTATGTTTGGAAAATTGCCAGGAGGCATAACTTGTGCTACCTACATTCCAGACAAATCTACTTGGGAAGAGTATTTCCTTTGCTTCCAGCTTGAATTAATAGTTTAGTAATCTTTAACCTCAAACAGCAGCAATCTGGTGTTCCAGAATACAGGTCTTAAGTTTCACTTAAAAAAAATCTCAGTACATTTATTAGTCCTGATACATTTCCATGCTGCTTTTGCTCTGTGCTGTAATGTGATGTCTAGTAAATTGTGATACAGACTTCAAAGCCACCTGAGGACATTTTTCATGTGCAATTAGCATAACAATCTATACTGCCTTTGAAAACATTGCACTTTTTTACTGTGTTTTTCATATTTGTAGTAGGTATATTGGAGCAAACTTAAAGTAAGTCAGGATGTTTGATAGTAATTGAATTGTGTTTCACTGAGACAGCAGAAGCTGAGAAAAGTAGTTTTCTCCTGACTGTATTAGCACATGCACATTGTGTGACTCAGTTGTCTTTCTCACAAGCATGGGTACCTGTAGTAGCTGGGGTATCAGAGATCAAGACTGTAATTTATTAAATTCTTTTTTAGAGCATTATATCACCAGTGCTCATAGATGTATTAGATTGCAATTTGGACATTTCTGTGATTTTTATCCTGATACCTCTTGTGGCCAGCTTGTTAATTCATATTTTTCAGTATGCTAGTTCTCTGCTAAGTATTTGTGGGGTAGGGGGAGGGTTAGTCTTTTCCTGTATCACACTGCTAGATGGTACTTCCTGTTGTTTTCAACGATAAACTTCCCTAACTGCTTGGATCAATTTTAAACATTATCCTGTATTTTATATCAGCAGAGGCTTTGCTTGGGAAATACAAACCTAATGTAGAATCACTAGGTATAAATGACACTGAACGTTGCTTTAAAAAACATCAAGGGCTACAATTTATGAATGTGTGCTATTGTGTCACTGTATTTACTTAGCCTGTAATACACAGCAATAGAATTTTTTAAAAGGTGATTTACTTTAAACTTGCTTAATTTTACCTACTCTCAAATCAGATTTTTTTCCCTTATGAGATGGAAAAGAAATCAGTGTGCATCAAATTTGGAATGATTTCTGAATCTTGATCTTCAGGTTAGACTTCTTAGAGAAGCTAGGTAATTCTTAATACTGCTGTTTATGGTAGTGATTTATGGAGATTTTTCACCACTTAAAAATTTCAATAGGAAACTGCAATTTTTTTGGTTTATAATCAAGTGCCACACTGGCTGGTAAATAAATTAACCTATTCGTTTTTTTCTAACTTTCTGAAAACCTGTTACAGGCTAAAATTATCAAGCGTGTTTATGGCCTTACTGTAAAAGGGAGAATAACTTTCTTGAAGAATGAAACAGAAAATGAATTTTGAATTTACTAATTTGTGTGCAGATAAGTTAGTTCAGGATAGGTTTTCCATACTTATGCATGGCTCTCTTAAAACTGTGTACAGAAATCTGTTTATTCAAAGCATACTTGAATATACAGTGGAACTTACCTTTGAAATAATTTTTTTGGCATCTGTCAAGTCTGGTGCATTCCTTTAAAAAAATCTTGTTTCTCACTGTTTTTCCTGTAACACTTTCACTAACAGGATTTAAGTATTCTTCATTAAGTATGAGAGAAGCAATACTTTGTAACCATTTTTCATGCATCTAGGAAGTGGGTAATTATTTCCTTTTAATTTCCCCTTTGTAGAAGAGGAAAATATTGGTAGGAAGTTAAATGTTTTCAATCTCAAAACATGTTTCTAGTTTGAGTAGTGTATGCAGCTGTTACTCTTTCTGGACAAATGACTTTTATGTCAAATGTATAATTAAGTTTTTGTCACTGTTAAACTGAAAAAAATATTAGACTTGATTTAACATCTGTATTTTATATTAAATAATCACATAGTGATTAGTAATAGATGCTGCATAAGATGCCTTTTTTTGTGGTCAGCTACAGTAATGACCTTAGATTGTATAGTTAACTCAAATTTCACGTTGCTGCAGTGACATAACACATAAGGTTACCACCAGCTGCATCATGTAGCAGAGGTATTTGAATATTCTTTGCCATGGATAATCACTAATATGCAGTGCTGCAAGATTTCTTTCATTATTTTTAAGAAAATTACTTTTAATGTTGCATATTTTAATTTAAGAAGTTAAATCTTTAATATTAAAATGGAATTTTACTTTGTGGATTGTGTGACCACTGATCATTACTGTTATTAGAAATGAGGTTAAAAACCTGCCAGTGATCCAATGTCATACATACCTAGATGTAGGTAACATTTTTACTAAGTTATAGCAAAATTAAGAAGGAAGCATCTTTTTTATTAATTGCACTTTAGCATTTTCCAGAATTAAAGTAGTTGAAGAGGAAAAAAAATACCCCCCCTAATCATAGCTATGGAGGACTTGTATATGACCAAAAAAAGCCCAGCTAGAAAAGAAAACGGTTGAACTGCTGAAATGGAGTCTGCACTAAGTGTCTGGATAATGTAATTTGCTTTTGCCTGTTTAGGACTACAAGTACATGATTATTACAAAGACAGTATTACCACAATGCTAGAACACTGCAAAAGAGTTCAAGCTGTAAAGTCTCACTATGTGTGCATCTGATTTTTATGGCAAATTGCAGTGTGAGGGAATTATGTCGCTGTTACAGTTTTAAATACACACAAAAAAAGATGTGTTCAGTTCATTTGGAAGTATTCCAGATGTGTTTTTTGGGTCTGTTATCAGAGAACTGTCTGGTCCCTGCTCAGTTGATACTGAATATGTCATGAGTATACAAATGATACAGGAATATATCTGCTGTCTCTGATTCTGAACTACTTTAAATAGCCATTGTTGTTCTCTTCAATGAACTATTTAAAATGTATACTTTGAAGCAAATTCCAAATAAAAATGTGGATAGAAGGACATGTTAACAAAGTATAACTAATGTAAAGCTGGCATTGTTGCTTTCCCCCCAAGGTTTAATGCATGTGCACAATAAGCTTGTGGACCCACTGTACAGTATGAAAGAAAACTGAAAGAAGATTGAAGAGGAACTCCATGTGGGTCAGCAGCAGCAGTTTTAGGTAGCAGATGAGTTCACTGCTATGCAATATGCTGAAAACTGTTTAAAATGGGAAATCCTAGGTACTGTATTTTTAAAAAGGTCCAATATCTGTACATTCACATTCCATCTGTTTGCTGTGTTGTGCATTTTGCTGTAACATTTGGAGCTCTGCTGTTGGCTGGTACATCACTAAATGGAACAGAACAACCTTGGGAGAGACTGCATGTTGTGTGGAGAGGGGAAAAGCAGAGCACTTAGTCTAGCACAGCAATGTAATGCATCTGCCTCATGTTAGAGATGATGACACTTCATTTCCCAGAATTTTTTATTTTTGGCTTGGTTAGTGTAACTACATTTTGCATTTGTGTCTCTAGGCAGAATGGTTTTGGCCTCTGTTAATACTATGGACTTGTAATAGTAGTACAATTTCTACTATGAAATGTTCTGTTTACATTTATGTAATGTACACTGAGCTTTTGCACTTGGTTGCCTTAAATTTGTCTTAAACAGTTTTTGGGCATCTCAAGTCCTGCTGTATAGTTCAGGCAAATGAAGACACAAAAAAGAGTGCCTAAAAATGCACCAAATTCTCAAAAGTTGCAACTTGCTCCATGGATAAAAATATTAAACTTCTACCATAGCACTTTTTCCTCTCATGTATTTCAAATTACTTTAGGATTTTTATATTTTTAGTAATCAAGCTTTATACATAAGGAAGAATCTCAGCGTTCCTTCCTGGAGGTACCTGGTCAATTATGTAACTGATGGTACAATTAAATGCCTGAAAAGAGGTTAATTTACAGGACTATCATGTCTGCAAATGATCTTTTAAAGCCAACTGTTAAATCACTTTTTCATTGTATCATTATAAACATCGAGCTGTTACAAGGAATGTTATTTCCTACTTTGAATATAAGTAAAACTTAAATATAAATCTCTTAATTTCAAAATTGTTTCATTTCTAATATAAATTGCCATGAGTAAACCCTTCAGAATTTGAGGGAATGATTAGGCACCAAAGGAGAAGGATAATAGTTTACTGGTGAAGACTTTTTGTGGGAAAGGCCTTGTGTAAAATACTCACTGCAAGGAAGTGTAATGTCAACAATTCTAACTTTTCACCTAAATAATAGGCATGTAGTCTTTATTATAAATCATAATATCTCCCCAGGATGTGGTAGAGTCTCATCTAGGCCCATCTTTCTCATAAATGGTCTTACAGGGTCCTTTCAAATCTGGACTGTTCTCTGATGCTGTGAAATTCCAAAAGCATGGAAGAGTCTGTCTATAGCAGTGTAGGAAGGCAGGCCTAGTGTTTCAATTCTCAACACATTTAAACAGGCTTTCAGTTTTAAGGCTCAATTTATGCACCTATATTTTTGAAACATAAAGCAGCATTGTGAGGGAAAAAGGTTGAAAAGATTGTCTTTCAGGAGAATGTTCTTACAGGTAATGAATGACTCTAATGCAATGTTAGGTTTGCCATTCTTAGCTTTACAGCTAAGCAAGCTTATAAACAATTCTGTTACAAAAAGCATGAAAATAAAAGTAGTAATGAATTTAGGCTACTATTAAAGGAATTGAATCATGTTTTTATCTTATCATCCTTCATGTGGCAAAATGGAGAATTCTATTGAAACAATATTCTTGTTCTTTATTCCAGCACACCTTTCAGTTATGTGCCTTGCCTGGTAACCTTGCCCACTAAAGCCCTTTGTGTTCTCAAGATGTGTGAGACCACAGAATTAGTATCTTTTCTCCCTTTTTAACTACTGGACTTTCTGTGAAACAGAACAGTACCTGTTTGTCCTTGAGTGGGTCTGGGACTGCTTCTGCCTCTTTTCATGAACAGTTTTTGGTTGTTCTCCAGCTTCTCTCCCTTGTTAAACTATTTTTTTAAAATTATGAGTGCTATAAGATGTAATTTTTAAAGTACTACCACACTGTTTCCATTATTTCATTCCTTAAGGTACTTCCAATTTTTATATGAAATATCAGTTCTTCAGGTGAGTACCTTCCTAACTTGTCAACTACTAAGAGCAAGTCAACCCTTTAAGTTGCATGGAGTTTAACCTATTACTCTGCAGTAATGGCAAAGCAAGCATTTTCAAGGTTCAGTGGGTCTTAAAAGTAAATTCTAAGTTAGCCTAGCACCTCAACCTAACCATTTTATTCTTTTTGTCAGTAAGATTTTAAGGTATTTTCAAATGAAAGGGGAAAAGAAAAAGCAACTATATAGAATCAGTACTTTTGTATCAAAAATTAGTATTTTGTGTACTGTAAGAGTACTAACCAGTCATTTAAAGTTCTTGTTCTCAGGTACAAGTCCTGTCAGAATTAAGACTACAATTTGTATTTTTTTTCTGCCTCAGGTGACTACAGTAAGGCTAAAACAGATTTTCAAGACAGCTTTATGCATCTGTGTAACTCATTTAATTAGGTAACATACACTTGATTTGTCACTCAGCAAGGATATTTTTCACTATTTGGATATGGCTTAAAGTTTGGATAATCTCTAGCTTACCTTTAGCTTCTGTGTTATTCCTCAGTACAGAACCAGTGCTTTCTTTTAGTCTACTTCAGGAAGTGGGGAGGACATGCTCCTAGCATGTATCCCTGCATCTGTAGTTCCTTAAATGCCAGCTTTTACAGGGGAGGAATAAATATGTGAGAGAGCCTTTATCCACAGCATCCTTCCTTTGTTCAGGGAGATGGCAGCAGCTTAGGTACCTTTATCAGAGGTACAGATACCTTGTTCATGTCCAGATGTTTCGTTTTTCAGTGCACGTGAAACAGCTTCAAATTAAAAAAAAAAAAAACAACAAAAAACCCCCAAAAAACAACCAACCACAACCAAACAGAAAAAAGCACCAACAAACCATTAAAATATCAGAATTCCCTCCCCTTTTCCTGTACTCTGAGCCTAACACAGGTTGAAAGGGAACATGTCCAGAGCATGTCCTGTTCAATTCCATCCCTCCAAAGATTTTCCTGATCTTCCTTGTATGCAGGCTGAAATAAAACAATAGCTTATGAGTGAATTGTAGGTACAAACCTAAATTTAAGGGCAGACTTTGCTGGTGATTTCATACTTTAGTAGGTATGACTAGCAATTTGTTCTCTAAAATATATTTAATAGCAAGAAATGAAGATCTGTGAAGAGCTAAACTAGAGCCTGAAGATCCAAAAAATAAATGCAGCTCAAAAGCTTTTGGAGGTGGGCAAGCAGTTGCAAATACAGTACATAGTAGGGTCATTAACTTGTGTTTATAAATGCTTTGTGTACACTTCCACCAGTAACACCTTATGTTACACACACTATGCTGAGCAGTTAATTGGGGACTCACTGACAAACTTTAGTATGTAAACAATATAAATAAAACTTCACCAACTACACCAAGATATGCTATAACCAAACCTTTGTGTCAAAGAAATGTTTTAAGCCCTAAATTGGTCTTACTAGTGGAACAGTTATAGAACCTTTGTTTTAATATACTAAAACTTAGCATGTCCCTGGAGATGAGCAGAGCTAGGCTGAACCTTATAGTAAACTTACACACTGTAACAAGTTTAAAATAAACAGTGTGGTTCATTAAAAACGTTTTGATCTTTTTCCATCTCATGTGGTTTCCCAGCATCATGATTTCCTGACAATGGCAACTTAGGAAGAAGTAAAACAGGAAGCAGCAGACAGTTAAAATGTCAAAAAGAAAAAAAAAAAAACAAACTATCAATCAGCATTGTTTGTCTACTCATACCTTTCAATTATTTTTGTAACCTTTTTTTCATATGGTTCCTCTCATATAGAGACCAATACAAAAAAAACCCATAATTATGTTAATTTTAAGTATTAAAAGTATGAAGAGTGAAATACAATGAAAAACAATACAATGCAAGCTTTTAGATACAGTCAAGTAACTTTAATTTTATAATAATCTACAAGTATATGTACATTTTAAGTCCTTTCAGTTCATCTTCCCACAAATAAATTCATACCATTTAAAGTCCAGTATGTTCCCTCTCACAGTGATAAATCAAGTATGAGCTCACTTTGCTACTGTCTGCAAAAAGCTGAGCGAATGATCAGATGTCACCGATCTCTATTTGTCAGTTTCTCTCTTTAGAACACGTATAAAGGCATCTCTTGGAACCTCAACATTGCCAATTTTTCTCATCAACCTCTTGCCTTCTGCTTGCCTCTTTAAAAGCTTCATTCTTCTTGTAATGTCTCCACCATACTGTGAAAAAAAAGTATTTTATTAAGCCTAAACTACAACTGCAACTACAGTACATTCCAGCAACACAAGTGTTTAAAAATAGTCAGAAAGGTTGATTCTATTTGACAAAAGGATTATTTTATACTTCAAACAGTTTGGCCTAAAGGCCACTAGTTATCAAGGAAGCAAGTAAGTACCTTAATTTGGACAACTGAGGGTTGAACTCTGTCACCTAAATATGTACATTGCTGTAAGCCTGGCTGACACTAGACAACACATTAGATCCAAATCCCCTTGGAATAGCAGCAGGATGCCAGCTCAGATACACTGAGGCATCTTGACTAGCATTAGATGCTTACATCTAGAAAAATGAACTAAACCCTTGTACAGTGTTGAACAGACACCATCCCACAGCTGTGCCTAGCAGAAGAATTCAGTTGCAGTTGTGAGAAAGGGACACTTGTTTAATGTTTTTGAATATGTTTTCTTCAGAGAGTTAAATACAAGCTAAATAAGAGGTATCATAGTTTTCCAATAGCTTTGTTGAGTCTTGTCCATAGTCAACTATTACACATTTAAAGCTTTATTACAATGTATTACTGCAAACCTAAGCAGAAGTCTAATCACAGTCAAGTCTCTGAAGAAGCACATTTGTATTTCCTTCTATCACCTGAAAACCAATTTAGGAAACATGAAGTTTCCTATATGCCTGTGAACACACACACACAATGTGTACCTTGTGTCTACAGCTACTAGAAAATGATGAGGAGATGGGAGTTACACACTTAAAGTGTCTAAGTGAAAAAGCCATTACTTTATCTGATCCACTCTTCTAGCTGCAGCAAGAAGTTACAAGAGTTGGATTTTAAAAGAAAAGTTTAAAAGTATCAAAATTCCACTTAGGACACTTCTTAGGAGCACAAGCAGGACATGTCTTTGCAGGGTTTCCAGGAAGAGATGGGCCTATCATCAAGACTCTAAAGTTTACAAATCTCAGAAACAAGAAGAAAAGAGAAAAAAAATACCTACACATTTTGCCACAACATTTTTTCTGTAAGCTTTCAGCCTGCAAAATAAAGTAACACATACACCTTAACATATTAGAACATCTGTATGTGAAGCTACATACTTGAGTTGTCAAAATGTTGTACTTGTTTTTCTACTAGTTTTGTAAGATGCTTTGGCATCATAACATTTTCAGGTTTTGTATACAAAAAATGAAGTTTTAAACAAAAGATGTAATTCAGAGTTTTCAATTCTGGAAATATCCCTTAGGGTGTATAATTTGTACATAAAGAAATCACAGTCTTGCCTTTTTATCTAGAATTTCTGCTGTTACTCACAGGAAGTGTTACATCCATGTCTCTCTACAGGTACAAATAAATTCTTACAGCACCTCTGCTTGAATTCCAACCTCTAGTTACTTTACCACAATTTAAATCCTATTTAAACAGCAGCAGAAAAATGTGATGAGAAACACA
Organism: Notiomystis cincta; assembly: GCA_013398075.1. NCBI lineage: Eukaryota > Metazoa > Chordata > Aves > Passeriformes > Notiomystidae > Notiomystis > Notiomystis cincta. The sequence continues at coordinate 340,156 of VZRX01000030.1, forward strand.
ACATCAGGGAAATGGTTTGCTTTAAAGAAGTCTGTGCTAGAAAAAGTTGTGTGTTCAGCTGCAACATATTTCCTTTGGAACAATGCAAATCAGTTATTTTTTGCTGACTCTCACAGCAAAGTTTGCACAACTAGGTAATTTTTTTTCAGGAGGAAGAAACTTTTTCCATTGACAAAGAGGAAGTGGACACATGGGAGTTGCATGTTACAGTTTATCCACTAAGTGCAATGCTGACCACAAGCAATCTAAAATAAAAATACAATTTCTTTGTACAAATTTAATTCAAAATGTTTAGTCAATAGTCACTGCTCAGATGTGTTGGGGTTTTTTTTCTTTTCAAGTAGCATATACAAGAAAAATACAGCTTCATAGCAAAATCAAAGTCCTGTAATGTATAAAACTAGGTAAGACTTTACATATCTTAAAATATAGACAGGAAAAAGAAAAGGGGGAATAGAAGGGCTTCACTTACGTTTCTCTTGCAATGATTTTCTTGCCAATGGCAGCCTGGATGGCTATTTCAAACAACTGTCTAGGAATTGTCTCTTTTAAACGTTCACACAGGAGTTTACCAGCAGCATGTGCTTTATCACTGCAAAAAATGCCAGCAACACTAAAAATACATCCATAGATCAAACTGTTTGAAGGATTTTAGTAGAGGTTTTCCTCTTCTTAACTCAGAAGATAAGCTGATCAAATTTTACATCTAATAAGTGGTTTCTGTATGTCACCTGTTTCATACTAACAGGTGGTAAGACTGTATTAACCTCAGTATATTACATCATATAAAGTATTTATAAAAAACACCCTGATTATCCATCACACTGAAGACATTTTGAATACTATCACAGCTTCAAGTGAAATTTTAAACTAGGTCAAGGAGAATTTTCATTGATCATAGGTCCAAGGGGTCAAAATATACATATTAAAGAATGCTTCAAAAGTCTGGTTTTATATAAGAAAAAAATACATTAACATATTCTTGTCATCTGCTAATGAAAATTATCCAACTGGGTTCAGCATCTGCATATGCTTCATGTTTTGGAAAGAGAAAACAACAAAAGGTCTAAAGAAGCTACTAACAGATACTTTCATAAGCCATTAGAAAGAAATAGGTCTGTTCTCTTTAAAAATATCAATATTTAGCAGACATTTTTTACCAACATACAAGTTTCCAGGCAGTGACAATGTGACTCCTTGCTACCTGGATAGGGCAAACAGTTTAAACATGAAGCACTTAAATCATGTTTATTGAGCATTACAGTTTTAAGAGGTATATATATTTACTTGTAAAGTAAGAACAAATGATGACTATCTTAATACCGAGTTTACAGTAATCTCTGTAATGCTTTCTCTGTAAATGTAATTCAGCATAATTCTTACAGATGCAGTTTTTACAGTGGGAAGACTCTGAGAATGTCTGCAGCAAGAGCAGAATGACTGTGACAAGTAAAAAAAACCAAAACCAAACCACCTTAAATCTAAAGCTAAAAAAAATGTCAGTGAGTTCAGGGTACAGGCTAAATTGATGAAAAACAAATTTTAAAGCAATAAGTAACTTTTGCAAGATGGCCCACTCAATTTTGCAACTTTTCAGAGAAGAGATGCAGGTAGATTGCTTAACACTGCATGTTTATGAGAAATGCATTGAGTAGCAATTGTATGCAAGACAGTTACTCCCCTACAGCCCCATGATCCTTCTGAACAAGGCAAGGGGTTTATTGTCCTATGTCAGCCTTCAGGAGTTACAGAATTCCAAGGATTTCAATACTGCAGTTATGTAAAAAAATACAAAATTACACAAATATTTAGCAACTACAAATTAGTATTTTAAGAAAGAAAACCAAACAATCCACAAAAGTTTATCTTGGGATTACTGGAAAGGGATGCTGAAGTTACAGAAGGGAGCTTTGTAAAAACTTTGTGAGAAGATAGGGGATAGGCTGGTAACAGCAAAAGCATTATTCTCACCTCTAATGCCTGAGACAGAAATTGAATCATTTTAGTAAAAAAAGTTCTGAGGTAATTGCATGCAGTAAATATTTACATTCTCCTGGTACTTGTGTGGAAACAACAACAAACTTCTATGGAACAGGAATTACTGGGAGAACAAAATCATTTTTTGTCAGTATTAAGTACCATGAATGATTCATCTGGCATCTCCTAGATTGGTCTGTGCTTAAATTTTTCCAGCTCCTTAGAAGATTGGCATTTTGCATTTCTTTCTCTCTGCTCTACATTTTCCACAAAAAAATGATATCCAGTACTTAAGCTGAGAAAGGGAAGTAAAAATTCTATTAATTACTGTATGTATTTTTAATTTTCATACTACAAAAATGCTTCTCTTTTTCAGTGGTAATGAAGATGGTCATATGGAAAAACCTTTAATGCTCATACACATTTTTCATATTAAGAGTAATACATATACCCAGAGTCATTCAGAATCATTAATAAACAATGTTTTCTTTGACTAATAATAGGAAGTTTTATTTCTTTTGAATAAGGAATCCAGTCAACCTACTTGTGTATGATAGTTGCCAGTTCTTCAACTGGATTTCCATTTAGAAGAATCTCCATTTTGACTAGATCTGCTGATTGGTAACCTGCATCTTCATAATCAAAACTAAAAAAACAAAAGCATTTCAAAAATTAGTCATGATATTGTATAAATTATATTCTGCATTCTTTGTTCCATAAATTTTATAGGCACATTTCCTAATAAAGCACTTGAACTTTTTAATAAAATGGGAGTACAGTTTTTAATAGTCTCTCAGACTTCAGACTAGAAACGTACTGCACACGATGTCCCCTCCAATGCAAAAACATGTCAAGATGCCCTTCCAATCTACTGAACCATTAGAAATCTACAAGCTGACTGCAATCCTAAAGAACCCTTGAACACAACTTTTGAACAGTCAATGTCATGAATGTCACAGGAATCGAACACCAACCAGGACTGTCTTCATCCTTTCACTTGGCAAACTTCTCCTGTGACCCCTACAATCACTGTCTCTGACAACTAAGTTTTTCACTTGGTTTCCAAAACAGATTTCTTCTTTGGTAGGTGTGGGCTTTGCTGTCTGTGTGTTAGATTGCAAAAATTCTTGAAATGCAAGACATGCAGAGGTGATGTATGAGATAGATAGATAGATAGATAGATAGATAGATAGATAGATAGATAGATACATACATACATACATACATACATACATGCATAGATACATACATAGATCTTGTGTATAAAAGTATAAATGTGGAAGATCATCAATATCACTAGAATTGGGTCAAATCTGAAATATCAGATTTGGGAGAAAAATCCTTTGAGATTATTTCAAAGCACATCTATCTTAGTTGGCTTAATAAACCACAGATGTGTGAATGGATCCATATAACAGAAACATGGTTACTGAGAGCACTGCATACACAAGTTATATTAAGGAGTCAATTAGGAAATAAAAATAAATAAATAAAATAATGCAACATCGTTGGCAATCACCCCTGAACCTAAGGAAACCCAGCCAGATCCAGACAGGAAATTCAAAATTTCCATCCCTCTGTTTCTTCTGCCTTGCCTCTCCACTGTTGCTTAGGCTTTTACTGCATACATATATATATAAACCTGGGCAAAACATATCTTATTTACGTTTATAACACATAATTAAAGAAAACATAAACTCAAAGCTAATTCAGTCCTTCCGTAAAATTTATTTTTATGTTTATAAAATAAATAATGTAATTAGGTATACCCAATTGTGTAATGAATCTCATTAACAACATCTCAACATACCAGGTTTGTGAGAGCTATTGTGCCTCCTGGAGCAAAAGCTCATCTGCCATGCAACATTTTCCTTTCCATTAAACTCACAAAGGCTCTTCACAAACATCTGAGCACTGTACTAGACTCTGAATTCATAGCAGCCACCCACAACAGAAAATTTTGTCTCAAAATACAGATGATTTTCTTTTTTCACATTATAAAGCATGTATGTAAAGTAAGTACTGTTTGTTTTAAATACCACATTGGTTTTACTAGCTTTAAGTAATCAATGTGGTTATTTTCCTTTTTCCACCAAGAGACAGTTAATGCAGTAAGTAGTACAGTTTCAGTGACTCTTTTGACAAAAATTGCCCAGTGTCACTTTAGACAAGGACAGACCATTTAAGGCTTACTCATACAGATGAGCCAGTGCCACTCCAGAAGGTGCCCTTGAAAAATACACACAATGCCAAAGTCAATAATTATTAGGCAGTGACGCACTTTTCATGTTTTTCAGACTTATTTCCATCTATTTTCAGAGTGAATCTAATCCATTCAAGGTGAAGAGAGACTAGAATTGCAGCACCACCATAAAGGAACATTCTTCACTCATGCCCTTCCACAGCTGTTCCTCAGACCTTTGTTCACCATGCCCACCCCTTCAGGGTCCGGGGTTGGGGGAGGAGAAGGGGGAACAGGAAGGCAGTTACCTTGCATAGCCAGAAGACAGAGACTTAAGAGCATCATAAAAATCCACCACAATTTCATTGAGTGGAAAGAGGTATTTTAACATAACCCTGTTTTCATCAATGTACAACATATCCTTCTGCACTGCCCTGCGATCCTAGACAAAGAAAAATTGTTTCAGTTTCCCTTGAAATTTTCTACAAAAAATTACATTAAAATGAACAGTCAAGCTACACAAGAGAATTCCTGTATTTAAGCCCCAAAGTAACTTTCTTATTGGTAGTTCGCTGAAGTCCCGGGACATATTGCAACACTGTAACAAATGAAGTGGTTGTAACTTAACTAGACATAAAATTCAAGCCTTTCTTCTCTAAATGCTGAATTTCTGAAATCCTGAACAGCTTCTGCTTACTGCTACCACAGCAGGACTTGGAGGCTCATCTTCTTTCCTCCCAGGAGGGCGTTCCTAAAGTTATTTTAGAAATTCTTTTTAAAAGATTTATTCTTCATTGTATTGACACACAAGTACTGTACTGCTTTGTATTATGCATTTTGAAATGTTAAAAGCTAAGAAAAATATTGTGAAAAAATAATATAAACACAATATGCATGGCAGTTAAAACATTTTCAGTTAGAAGTATTCCAAATACAGTTAGGCAAATGTGTTTTGCCATCACTAAATTTACTTTCAGCGAAGTACTGAAAAAAATACATGGACACGTAGTCAGAAGTGTTGGCAGAAATTGTACTTCCATGAATATACTCCTAAAAAACCAATACATCTTATTGCTCTGATGCAGACTCCATTTTTTCAGAACAGAACTAACTATGAATTAAGTCTAGTACAGACCAAGCACTTTGTTGTCACTAAGCTTCATCACTAACTTTCAGTATATGGATTCTGTAGTTCAGAATTTTACAAATAAAAAGTTAAAAATTATTTTTTCTTTCAAAAGTATTCAATAATTACTGCAAAGATACTATTAAAGTACTAATATCTATCACATGCTATCTAGTGTCTTCATTTTAAGTATAAGGTGAAGAACGTAAAAATGCAAAAGACAAAATTAAAACTATACACCAACCTGACACAATGTAATTATTTTCCCAATATATTCATGAGGTGTTACAATAGTACCAAGAACAGTCGGCTCCAAATATTCTGAAACTGAAAGTTTATCAGGAAACTGAGCAGGGTTGATTATAGTAATCTGGTCTTTTCCATACTCCTGAAAACAAACAAATAAACCAGATATTGTCATTTTAGAAGTAAGTAAAATGAATAGCAAAGGAGACAAATATAGCATTGAAAAAATGCCAAAAAATGTTTCAATTGCCTGAAAACATTGGTGCATTATGCAACCCAAGTTTAAAACAAGGATGATTCTATAAGAGATTTCTGTAACACATACAGAAATCCCTTATCAGCATATCCTTAAATATCATTATAGAGAAATATGAAAGGATTAACTTTTTTCTTGGAAAATGACAGAAATACAAGAAACCTTTCTATCCATCTTTCCAGATCTCTCTCTCCCCTGTAAAATGAGGATGTTCTTTCTTCATCCTGATCCTCTAAGTTACTAAGACACAGCTTCAACAGAAGACCTGTTCTGAATACTTTAGAATTCAGTGGTGGGGACTTTCTTTCTCTAAGTAGAACTTTGGGTTCAGGCTCCCTCACATCCTGAAGTGGATTTAGAAATGAAGTTTTTGATTCCTGTGTAAGTGCCTTCATTACCTATGTTTTCCAGTCCAGGGCTGGAGTTACCTTTCTGAAGTAAAAGGAAGGTTATGCTGCTTATTGTGTAAATGCAACTTCCCTCTCCTCCACATGCCAAAGACGCAATTTCCCTGTCCTCTACACACCAGATGAAGTGATTACATCATTTCCACTGACAGGGACCCAACTTCCAGCATTGTTTGAAAAGAATTCTACATCAACAGTCCAGAATCACTTACAGACCAAAGGTCTCAACTACTTCATTCAGAGCTGCTATACTGCCTGAGTAAGAAATCAAAACAATCAAGAGAGATAAAAGCTCTATGCCTCACACCTTGCAAGTACAGCAATATTTCTTATGTAAGTTTTTAGTAATTTACAGAACAATCAGCCAGTTAACTTGCAGCCTCCTCTGTCAGCAGATGCTCTATGTCCACCTCTTTTTCTCTATAAACCCTGAAACACAGTAATCCTATTTGCATCCAATTTAATGAAGTTAGCACATGCCTGTTTAATTGTGATTAAAAAAATCACTGTCTTTCACCAGGCTCTGCCAATCTACTGTATCATTCTATTCCTAGAAACATTTTCTGACTGATAAAGCCTGGAAGATCATTTCACCTGCTTTTAGTGCAGTCCAGTCAGTAAGCTCTTAAAAGAATACAGCAAGGTATGTGTCCTATGCTCCCATTTTCAAGGAAAAGTATGAGATAAAAAGAGAGTGCTTGAAATGAAAGGGGAAAAAACAGTTAACATCCTTAAAAAATTTGAAACTGTTTAAGTAATATACTGGTGTTTCTAGTGCTTACTATAAAATCCAGTACTAGCCTACATTTAAAAAGACTCTAGATGTTTATTATAGGAGGCTTTTAAACTGCTATTTACATAATTTTTAATGAATTTAACATACCTTTATCAACTTTGCTGAGGAAAGAACAGCTTTATATGGAACTGTAGGTGCAGTCAAAATAACAGACATGTTATACTCTTGCTCCAAACGTTGATTAAAGACTTCCATATGTAGAAGACCAAGGAAACCCAATCTGGAAAATAAATATCCTATTAGTAAAAGTATTTGTGTATCCCCTGGAATTTCACAGTGGTTTTTTTCACCCTCCAGCACGTTTACAGTGCTAGTATGGCAATATCAGGCAGAACAACCAACCTCCAAGGGACCAAATAATCCTACAGTTGAATAATATGAGTCTGAGAGAACAAAAACCGTTAATCACAAAAATTTTCATTCTCTGTACAAATAGAGAATGTAAGAAAATCAAATGCTTTTGATCTTTATCATTAATTTGAATTACAGATCCGAATTTTGAATTTAATTCTACCTTCAGTTTACTTAAATATGCACTCTCAATTTATGAACAGTTTCAAAAATGAAAGCAGCACGAAAACCTCACCTCCATCCAGCTCCTAAGGCAAGGCTACTGTCACGATGAACAGTTACACTGGAGTCATTCAATGTCAGCCTTTCCAAAGCACTTTTGAGATTATTATATTCTGTTTGATCTATAGGATACATTCCTGTCAAAATATATTAGATAGAAGTGATGTGATAGAGAACTTTAGCTACTGTGTACCTGGCTTTCAAATATGCCACTTACAGTTAACAGAGTAATAAAATCAGGAATAGTTACTTTCTGCACCATCTGTTTTTAATGTGAAAAACAACATGAGGATTCTTTATTCCTCAAAAAAACCAAAAAATTAGTCAAAACATAAGAATGTTTTAGATTACCTCAGAATTAACATCTAAACCATAATGGTAGGATTACTGTACTCATCTAATCCTTCACATTTGTGGAAGATTCACAGTTGAGTATAACCACTGTTTTGCAGTGTAAATGTATAGCTTAGGCATACATGAAAAAGCAGACAGACTTCACTGAGATGTTCCCTCAAAGCTAAGAGTGAGTGAAAAATAAAAAGCATCATTTCAAAGTTGCAAGTATTTCTCTACTTTTTTGAAATGAATAAAAACAGCTGTTTGTATAACTGCTGCCTGAAATAGATTCTGCTGTATCACTTTTCACATCCCTGTATGTTCAGAAAATATAGATTACATCAGGAAGCAATATGCATGCACACAAAAACATTATTTACAAGCTTACACTTTTTGACGTTCACTGAGAGACTGCTTAGTCTCCATGAGACAGTTCAAGTGAGTTTTACACATTGCTTCACAACAAGTCTAGACAATTACTCACAGAATTTCTTTCTAAAGCCACTTCTATAGCATTGGTAGAAGTTACTGAAGCTAGTGGCAACAGCTCAACAGAACTATTCAAGCTCAAAAAGTCAAATATTTTACAGGATCATTCTGAGTATTAGCTCTGGCAGTTTACCATGTTTAACAAAGATGTTTAACAGCTGCTAAGTTTTAAAAGAAGAAAAACCAACACAGTAATTACAGAAACCTGATTATCAAGATGAAGAATTCCCTATTTTTTTTCTGAATTTCAACCCTTCTTTTCCAGCTGTTAAGAGTTTACTGGCATTGGAAACAATAATCATGGGCAAAAATGAATGTCTGTCTTGTATTCATAAAAAACCAGTCAGCATTTATTACTAATTCTGCCAAGTCACAGGGGAACCACACAAATCTACGTAAGTGACACACTTCAGCTAAAATTCTAATTCTCACAACTCTTAATATACACATCTTCTTTTAAAAGCTCTAACAGCTCTTACTCCACTTTATATTGATTTACTCCTCACCTGCAAAAACCATTGGCTTCACTGACTTAAAGCCAGGCAAAGGCTCCACTGGCTGTTTATACAAAAACAGTGTGTCTCCTATTTGGGCTTCCGTTACTTCTTTCATTCCAGCAATCAGGTACCCCACCTGTCCTGCATAGCTAAATGAAATTGTTATTATATGGACAAGATTGTTGGTATTAGCAGTATTTCTGTTTTCCTACTTGATTTAGCCCAGCCAGAAATTCAAATAAATCACCCCCTTAAAAGCCCATATCCAAAGTCAAGAAGTGAGATTTAAGTTGCTTCATCTCTGAGTTGTGAATGGTCTCAACTAGTTCTATTTCTGTTACAGCTGAACAGTACATTTATGATCCTGGATTTTAAATACTGCGTTACTCCCAGTTTAAAAGCTGGAGCTAGATCTTGAGAAGCTCCTTCTAACACAAGGAAGCCAGAACAGTTCCCAGCTGCCAGCACAGCAAGTTTCATACACCAATAGGATGAAACTAAACACTTTCCATCAGCATGTTATGCTGTTAGGAGGGGAACACATGGTAAATATTGAGTAAAACACAGTACACTGGTTTTGGCTGGGATGGAGGAACTTTCTTCAAAGCAGCCCTGTACCCTGTATGAAGCTGTGTTTTGGAGCTGTGACTAAAACTAGTGTTGATAACATACCAATGTTTAAGTATTGCTGAACAGGCCCTCTCAGTTTCTCACTGTCCCTGCAAGAAAACAGACTGGGGATAGACAAGAGACTGGGAGGTGACACAGCCAGGACAGTAGACCCAAACTGGCCAAAAGGGCATTCCATAACACAGAACATCATGCTTAGCAATAAAAAAGAAGTGTAGTCTTTCCAAGGTAGCTGTCACTTGTAGACTAGAAACACATCAGTCTGCTTGTGGGAGGTGGTGAATGATGGACTGTCTTTGCATCACTTGTTTTTATTTCTTTTTTTTTCCTCCTCCTTCATTTATTAAACTGTCTTTATCTCAATCCACAAGTACCTCCTCCATTCTGATCCTCACCCTGCTAGGGCTGGGGGAGTGAGCAAGGGGCTGGCTGGGTTGCTGGCTGGGTTCAAGGCACCAGACACAGTAATGTAATGTGAGAACCCTCTCAACGAAGTCATTAACACGTATTTGGATGCAAACTGGTAAAACTTCTCCACTAATTCTAAGTACCTGATTTTCTTCCCACTGCTGCCATTGAGAAGCCAGTTTCTGGAAGCTGTTGCATTCATGGATTTTAAGTTTTCCACCCTCAAAATATGCTGCAGCAATAACTAAGATGAAGCCCCTTTCCCTTCCACTGTCAAACAAGGCAGTTCCTAGAAATAAATTGGACAGCTGAATAAGAATATTGAACACTAGCCTTTAAACACCTAGCTGTCCATGTACTATAGAAGATAATGGATTCCTCCCACAGCAATGCCCAAAAAGCACTCCCTAAAACCTTCTGCCTCAGTGGGCCCAAAATAAAAATTGACACAGAGCATTAAATTGCAAATAATAAGAAACTCCACCACCAAAGAACAAAACCCTCAACATCTCCCAGTTTTACCTCTCAAAGCAAAAATCAAACAGAAACACAGAATATAGTAGCTTACCCCAATATATGATTTGTTCCACTACAACAAGTTTTTACTTACAGCTTATGTGTTGGCTGTTCATTTGGAGTCAGAATTCCAACTTCATTAACTTCATATCTTTTCTTTGTGTGTGCAGACACAATTTTCTGTCCTTTTGCAATCTCCCCACCAAAGAGTGCAATGTTAGCTACAACACCTCGGTAGTGGTCAAAGGTAGAGTCAAATACTAAGGCTTTCAATGGATCAGCAGTATTACATTGGGGTCTGTCACAAAATTTAAAATTAAAAAATATATTATACAGTGTGTTTTCATTCAATATTGAATGAGCAAGCACACATACCCCACTTTCACAGAATCATACCACGTTGAAAGGAATTTCAAGGATCCACTGATCCAACTTTTCTTGGCAAAAACACAAACTTAACGAGGTGGCCCAGCACCCTGCCCAAACAAATCAGAATGTCCAATGTTGGGGAATCCACCATCCGGAGAGACTATTCCAATGGCTCTTTGTAGCTACTCTTTAAATACCAGAACATAGCAAAAGGTCTCCCTTAAGCCTTCTTTTCTCAAGGCCAAAAAAGTCCAGTTTTCTCAGCCTTTCCTTACAGGGCAGGCTGCCCAGTCTTTTGATCACCTCTGTGGCCCTTCTGTGGCTCCCTCTTCAGCCTGTCCCCATTTTCTGCATAGCAGGGACCAAAACTGAACACAGTATTCCAGGTGTGGACCAACCATCACTGAGCAGAGTGGGATGATGACTTCTTCCTCTCTGCTGGTGATGTCCTTGTTGAGGCAGCCCAGCATACTGTTGTCATGTGAACATCATTATGTTCACTTATACTGACTTGGCTGTCCACAAGGACTTCTTGGCTCCATTTCCACAGAGCTCCTCCCCAGCTAGGTAGATTCCAGCCTGTGCTACACTCCTAAATTATGTATTCCCAGGTGCATGACCTTTGCCTCTGTTGAATTTCATAAGGTTCTTCTTAGCCCATTCTTCCAGCCTATCTAGGTCTTCCTGCAACGTGGCTCTCCCTTTCTGAAGAGCCTGCTTCCCCTCTCAGTTTGGTTCACTGGCAAACTTCCCTAGGGTACACATCCCAGCTTCTAGATCACTTATGATGATAGGAAACAGTACTGATCCCTGGCAGACCCTACTTGTGGCCAATCTGAAAGGAGCTATTTACCATCACCCTCTGGGTGCAGCCTGTCAGACAGCTGACTAATTCACCTCTCCTGTTTAAGTGCAAGGCACTATTTTCCTTCTGTTTCTCCAAGATCTCTCTATAAAGTATTTTCTTTAAATCAGATGCATATTAAGTGTAAAACTACTGCCAATACCATGTAAATCCAACTCATGATTTCCTGATTACCTTACATTGTTAATTAGATACATCATTAAATACAAACTTACGGTGGGATCTTCTCAATGACCTTCTGAAGAACTTTTTCAACATTTGTTCCTAGTTTAGCAGAAATCTAAAACAAATCCAAGAACAATTTTATAAGACACATCTTACACTTAATTAAATAGTGTCATATTTACTTAGGCAGTTTTGGTGGCCACAGATAGTACTACCCATAAAAGCATTCAAAAGGACACTCTAGAATGCTACTACTAAGAAGTGTTTCTTTGATTGCAAATTAGACTGTTTATTCTTTTGTGAATGGCACTTATTGTTATAATAGAAACAAAAAACATTTATGGACTGACAGTGAGAAATAATTTAAAATCTCGGATTCCATTCCTGAAAAAATACTATAATTTTTAGCTTGAAGTTATTTTCTCCATTCTTACAGGAGACAAACTATAAAGAAATTCTTATGTCAGACAGAAACAGGCAGACAGAGAGCACTCTCTTAATTTATTACATGCAGATGTCATTCATTAGCTACAAAACAGATAAATTATCAGCAATGTTATAAACCTTAGAGATCTTACCCTTATACATTCATCTGTAGGGATATCAAACAGCTTCTCAATTTGTTTCTCAACTCTTTCAGGGTCTGCATTTTTCAAGTCAATCTGCAAAACAACAAACTCCTAAATATACAAGTCTCCCACATCATCCAGTACTGTAGCTTTCAAATGTACAGCAAAGAACTTTTATGTATTCATGAGTAAATACTGTCCATCTTTAGGAAAATGTCAATACTCATTTTATAAAATCTTCCTTCCTTGACTTAAGGAAGGCTCCCATCTGTAACCAGTCTAATTTTGGCTTGTTTCATTAGAGAAAACACCTTTGTCCAAGACTTAGTAAAAATCTTTAGTTTACAAAGTAATTTGAAATCATTAAGTGCTATCTATAGCTATCTGTATATATTGTTTATAGGATCACATATTAAGTACAACATAAATCTACAAAAAGCAATTAACATAAGCTGAGTAGTAATTAATCTTGTGATTCCAGTTACACAGTCCTCAAAATTGTATAGAAAACAAAACTCAAATTTAATTTAAAACTATCTTTTAAAAATATTGAGCTCCTACTAATGTCATTTCCTCAATATCAATGAACTTTTAACATCACCAATTCCAACTGTAAACCCAGCACTGCAAAGTCCACCACTAAGCATGTCCTTAACTGCTACGTTTTTAAAAACCTAAATGTATTTCATGAAATTTAAAATTTCACAGCAGTTACTGTAATATTTTACACAGACAGCAAATACAGAAAATTCCTATCACATTCTAGTAATGTTATATATAAATACTATAAATATTATAATAAATAACTTTCTTTGTTATAT